>CM029015.1:17195283-17500428 GCA_016801055.1 Panax notoginseng
CCTCCTAGCGATCAACGACTTTTCAGATAATATAAATTTCAACATTAATCATTAAAATGACCTTTGAATAAATAGTTACCGTACAATTCAATCTTCCACCATACAATGTCCCAATTATATATAAGACATGGAATTACTGTCAAGTCTTATTTTATTTAATTATATGTATATTTCGACTCTTAAATGCACAACTCCAAATAATTCAAATTAGAAACTCCTTTCTAATTTCATTTGCCTTGGCCAAGGACTACTGGGTTGTCTTTTATCGAATCACATAGGACATTTCTCTTTTTCTCTTTTACTAGAAGTGGTAGATTCTTTATTGATCATACATTATCTCCATGTACAAACTTATTATACCCAAGCATACCCTTTGATATTCCTAAGGGTCTTAAGGAATAAGTCAAAGTATAACTCATCATACACAAGATACTATGATGATCTCAAGTCCAAGGATCACTTGTACTACTATCACTACAGAATTCCCTATTGACAGACAAGTAAAACTCCATTAGGTATTCCTTAGCGAGCCACGTTCAGTGAACTTATTCTCTAATAAGCACCTACATACTTGCTTTAGTGTCTCCACACAAAATGATCATGAGATCAATCATCCTCATCCAATGAGCAAGCACGTATGTACCAATCTATCGGATTCACTAATCCCAATTTAGTAATCCAACGATTGGGAACTATTATAGTTTTTAAGCTTTCTAAGAATTTAGATCTCTTTAAATGACATCATCATTATCTAAAAGCATTGCTTAAAACTATGGGTTTATCACATATTATAAAACAGCATCATGTAGATAATTAAAAACCTTTAATAAATAATACTTTTTATTAATAAATGAATAAGATTGTTACAAAGTATATGCTTTATCATCAAACATGATTGGCTTGTGTGATATTACTTTCACAAGGCGGGCTTTAGTTCAGTATGTGGCTGCCAGAACGAATCAACAACAAGATAGAATACCTGTTCAGGCAGCCCAACCATTCAGCAAGTGTTCCCATCTCTGGACCTCCAGCAAGGCAAGTGATAGATGTCAACATCGGGGCATTTTGGTAAACTTGTTGAAAAGGAGCGTCGAAGTTATCTGGATTCAGTCATGTGGTGGCGGGTACCCTCCCGAAGACTGACAGACTTTATCAGGTACGTAATCTCCTTCACTGATGAGGATTTCCCTTCAGAAACCATCGAACCACATGAAGGATCATTGGTAGATGACTGCACAAGTGGGTTCGGTGGATATGAAGCGAATGATGATCGACAATGGGTCTTCTGTGGATATCCATATGCCACCGCTTATCAGAGATGAATCTGGATGGACAAAGATGGAAGTTGGGTAGGAGGCTCCCTTGTACGGTTTCAGCAACGATCCAGTCAAGGTGGCTGGAACCATTGAGCTGTCGGTCATCTTCGGAACGGCTCCCCAATAGGTAGAAATTATTTGCAAATTTTATGTTGTACATGTAGATTATGCTTATAATGCTATTTTTGGAGAGGCCTACTTTAACTGCTTTACAAGCTGTAACCTCAATCCCTCACTTTAAAATCAAATTTCCTACGGCTCATGGGGTTGCAGAGGTGAAAGGAGATTTGGATCTGGCTAGAAGATGTTATAGAAATGTCATGATCACTTCGGGAGTGGGGGTATCGAAGCAAAAATAGACCATGACAATAGAGATCGAACCCTTCACGGAGAGCAGCTCCAGCCATTGGTCATGCCAGAAGAAGAAACAGAGGAGATAGAGCTCATCCCTAGCAAGGCGAACAAGATAGTGAAATAGGTTCGGGTCTGCCGGAACCTTTCCAGACGAACCTCATTGAACTCCTGCGATGCTATGTTGACATCTTCGCATGGGAACCTTAAGACATGCCGGGAGTGAGTAGGGATATTGCTGAGCATCAATTGGAAGTGAAACCGTCAAAGAAGTCAGTTCGACAGAAGATGAGGATCTTTGCACCTGAGCGTCAGCGGATCATCGATGAAGAGATTGCAAGCTGTTAGCTGCTGACTTCATCTTTGAGATCGACTACCCGCAGTGGATGGCAAATGTGGTGTTGGTCCAGAAGCAGAGCGGGAAATGACGAGTCTGCATCGACTATACATATCTGAATAAAGCTTGTCCAAAGGATTTCTACCGCTGCCCACATCGACCACTCATCGATGCAACTTCGGGGTATGCTTTATTAGGTTTTATGGACGCATTCTCTGGGTATCATCAGATCTCCATGTGTAAAGAGGGATATACCAAAGACGGCGTTCATTACGCATCGTTCGGTATATGCCTATAAGAAAATGAACTTCGACCTCATCAATGCCAGGGCCACATACCAGAGGATGATGAACTACATCTTCAGATATCAGTTGGGTAAGAATATGGAGGTGTACATGGATGACATGATTGTTAAGAGCATACTGGTACATAAACATCTGGATGACCTAGAAGAATGCTTTCAGACAGTTCGTCATCACAAATTAAGACTGAATCATGTTAAGTGCACTTTCGGATTAGGGGCTGGCAAGTTTCTGGGTTATCTCGTCAGTCAAAGAGGAATTGAAGCCAATCCAGAAAAGATTCAAGCGATCCTGAACATGAAGACTCCTCAGTCATTTAAAGATGTTCAACGTCTTACTGGAAGGATTGCATCTTTGAGGAGGTTCATGTCCAAATCGGCAGAAAGGTGTTTGCCATTTTTTGATACGTTGAAAGGGCTGAAGAATGCAAAGACGTTCCAATGGACTTCGGAGTGTGAGGACGCCTTTCAGAGCATCAAGTCCTACTTATCTTCGACGCCTTTGTTGGTGAAGCCCGCTCCTGCTGAGCCTCTGTATTTGTACTTAGCAGCTAGTTCGTTAGCAGTAGGAGCAGTTTTGGTGCATGAAGTTGGGGATAAGCAGCACCCGGTTTATTATGTAAGCCATGTCCTTCGGGATGCTGAAATAAGATACCCAAACATTGAAAAGTTTGCTTTTGCTTTAGTAACTGCTAGTCGAAAGCTTAGGCAATACTTCCAGGGTAGGTTTTTAGTAGTATACACAGATCAGCCTTTGAAGAAGATTATGGGCAAACCTGAGGTATCGGGGAGATTAACTGCGTGGACGATGGAATTGTCTCAATTTTTCATTGAATATCATTCCCGAACCGCCATCAAAGGACAGACCTTGGCTGATTTTGTAGTCAAATATTCATTTTCTGAAGCTGATGAAGTGGTGACAGAAGTTGAAGGATCTGACAGAGCAATTGCAGTTCTTCAGCAGAAGCAGAGTTCGTGGACACTGTATGCAGATGGGTCTTCTACTACAGGCGTCAGTGGAGCAGGGATTATTCTGACGAGTCCGGAGGGATTCAAAGTGTAACAGGCCATCAGATTTCAGTTCAAGGCGACGAACAACGAAGCAGAGTATGAGGCAGTGCCGGCTGAATTACGACTAGCTAAGAGTCTCGAAGTGCAAAGAATAGTCATCTTTAGTGACTCTCAGTTAGTCGTTAAACAAGTCTCCGGGGAATACGAAGCCCGAGGTCATAGAATGGTCAAGTATTTAGCAGAATTGAAAGAACGGCTTCAGTATTTCCAGTCTTATGAATTTTAAGGGGTCGAACATAATGACAATTTCATTACCGATGCACTCTCCAAATTAGCCACTACGGATGTTAACGTTTTTGATGGGTCGGTTTACTTGAAATTTTGTAACATCCTAGTGTTCATCATGAATCGGTAATGTGCGTTGACCGAACCAACTGCTGGTTGACTCCATATCTGGAGTATCTGGCAGATGGCATTTTACCTTCGGATCAGATGCTGGCCAAGAAAATCAAGTACAAGAGTGCTAACTTTGTTCTGATAGATGGGGATCTGTTTCGAAGGGCCTTCTCGTCTCCGCTGTTAAAATATTTGACTCTGTCCGAGGCTGAATATGCTCTTCGAGAAGTTAACGAGGGCATCTATGGTGACCATATGGCTGCTAAGTCATTAGCCTACAAAGTGCTTCGTCAGGGGTACTATTGGCATACCATCTTCAAGGAAGCTACGGAATACGTCAAGAAGTGCAAGAAGTGTCAACTAAATAGCACAATCCCACATCAGCCACCAGAAGAGCTATACTCGATCTTATCTCCTATACCTTTTGCTGTCTGGGGGGTTGATATACTGGGTCCATTGCCGAAAGCCAAAGGTCAGGTCAGTTTTGTTATAGTTGCCATCGATTATATGACCAAATAGGTAGAAGCGAAGCCACTTAGGTTAATAACGAAACAGGAATGCTTGAAGTTCATGAAGGAGTCAGTAGTGTTTCGTTTTGGAATTCCTAAGGTGGTGATATCGGATAACGGACGTCAATTTGTGGGATCAAAGTTTGAAGCATTTTTGAAGGAATTGGAAGTTCAGCACAGAAAGACTTCAGTAGCTCATCCTCAGTCGAATGGACAAGTCGTAGTGACCAACAGGACGCTACTGAATGGGATCAAGCGTAGGCTGGATAAGGCTAAGAGAAGATGGCCAGAGGAGCTGCTCAGCGTGTTATGGGCTTATCGGACTACACCAAGGACTACAACACGGGACTCACCTTTTAGACTGGCCTATGGTACTGATGCCTTAGTCCCTGTCGAAATTGGTTCTCCAAGTCTTCGGGTTAGCCAATTCAAGGAGATATACAATGAAGAGGGGCTGAAAGCTAATCTGGATTTGCTCGAAGAAGTCAGAGAAATAGCTTTGATTAGATTGGCAGCCTACCAACGAAGAGTGGCTAAACACTACAATAAGGGGGTAAAGCTTCGTAGATTCGAAGTGGGAGATTTTGTCCTTAGAGAAGTCGAAGCATCTACACCTCAGAATTTGAAAAGCTAATGCCGAACTAGGAAGGACATTATAAAGTCATTGAGGTACCAAAGCTGGGAACTTATCGGTTGAGGACACTAGACGGATCAGAGATCAAGAATACTTGGCATGCAGGCAGGCTTCGAAAGTATTTTCAGTAGATACAATGTCAGTACACCGAAAGTCTATAAATGTCTAAGTCATCATCAATAAAAGTTCCCTTTTTCTCAAACAAGTCTTGTCTTCATTGCTGTTAACGTCATCTGTTTAAGGAGGTTCGGGTGGACTCGCCGACCATTCGATAGTAGCCTCATCGGTAGGTGGTCCTTATGACCTTGTCAGGCCCTTCGTGGTAGGCAAGTGTCATCCTTAAGACGTTGTCAGGACCTGCGTGGTAGGCAATTGTCGGCCTTTAGACCTTGTCAGGCTCTTCGTGGTAGGCAAGTGTCATCCTTAAGACGTTGTCAGGCCCTGCGTGGTAGGCAATTGTCGACCTTTAGACCTTGTCAGACCCTTCGTGGTAGGCAAGTGTCATCCTTAAAACGTTGTCAGGCCCTGCGTGGTAGGCAATTGTCGATCTTTAGACCTTGTCAGGCTTTTCATGGTAGGCAAGTGTCATTCTTAAGACGTTGTTAGGCCCTGCGTGGTAGGCAATTGTTGACCTTTAGACCTTGTCAGGCCCTTCGTGGTAGGCAAGTGTCATCCTTAAGACGTTGTCAGGCCCTGCGTGGTAGGCAATTGTCGACCTTTAGACCTTGTCAGGCCCTTCGTGGTAGGCAAGTGTCATCCTTAAGACATTGTCAGGCCCTGCGTGGTAGGCAATTGTCGACCTTTAGACCTTGTCAGTCCCTTCGTGGTAGACAAGTGTCATCTTTTAGACTTCGTCAGGCCCTTCGCGGCAGACGAATGTCATCTTGTGCAAGTTCTTAGGCCCTTCGTGGCAAAAAAATCCCCAGTAGAGCAGATCTATCTCACACTTCGGTAACGAATAAGTATTCCTTTACTTTATCACCTAAATTTTTTTAAGTATTGAGTTCGGAATGCTTCATTCTTTAACTTCATCTTATCTGTTATGTGACTTGCCTAATTGTTAATTAACAGTTTAAGTTAAGTCCAAGAAAGAGCTTGTACATTTTTCAAGATGAATTGATATTGAAGTATTGATAAAAAATAAATGCACCAAAGTCATAAGGAATAAAGTTGATATTTCATTTACATAATATTGTTTAAAAAATGATAGAAACTTTTACAGTAATCCTACAGCTAAGGGAAAAGAAAATCATCTTCAGGAGTCAGCTTCGTCTTTCGAAGAGTTGAGAATGGTCGGATCAACCTTAGCTGTGACAAGTCTCGCCTTGTCTTTGCTTCGGCACTCGTCATATCCATCCGAGAACATCTGGAAAATCTCCTCATTCAACTCAGCTGATTTTCGGTAGTCTCGTTGAATTTTTTTTCGAAGATCTTCGGTCAGAGGGGAACCCGAATCTCTCAAAGTGCGAAGCTCTTGAAGCTCCTCTTCGAGCTTTGCGCGCTCCTTCAGGTATCTCAACTCCCTAGCTTCAAATTTGTTCACCTGTAGCGCCAGGCTCTTGTTGGTGTTCACAAATATTTCGTTTTTCTGCACAAGGGCTTCATTTCTACGAACCAAGTCTACGTTCGTGTTGACTGTGATTCGGTGCGTGGCTTCGGCTGTCTCCAATTTCTCTTTTAACTTATTCAAATCCTTTTGGAGGCATTCATTATTGAAGAGAGCGATACCATGGTCCCTTCTCTCTTTGTTCAGAGCCGACGTCAGAATAGCATTCTCTCGTCTAACTACGTCTTCTTCGGTTTCGGTTTATTTGTACCTGGGAAGAAGCCTCCCGAAGACAGCATTTGCATGCAGACATCCAAAGTCAGTCAGTAAATTGTTAAAAGAGGCACATAATTTCCAATATTCAGATTGAACAACTAACTCACCTTAGCTTGGTAACTCATGCCTTCCTCGATTAAATCCCTAATCGAGCTGTTTCCGAACCGATGGTCATCGGTCTCCCGAACAAAGGAATCAAACAGCTGAAAGGGAAAGTTTGCGTTAAACTCCGGCCATATGGTGGGTGAAGATGTGGCTTCCCGCCTGGAGGCTGAGGGGGAGGATCGTGTTGGAGAGGGCATGGGTGGTTCAGGAGGCGGTGGTGGTTGATCGTCAGAAGGTTATTTCCTTTTACGGGATAGAGGTGAAGACTCGACTTGTTTTTCAAGCTCGTCTTCAGAGACATGGATTTCCACAGGAATGATGATCGGAGGATCAACTTCGACAATGGGAACTCGAAGTTCGTCAGTAGATAAAAGGGTCACCATGGTCCTCCTTTTTTTGGTACGGAGGGCTTGCATCCGTTCCTTAGCCGGCATATCAATCAGACTGGTGGTAGAAGTTTGTTGAGATTCTTGAGAAATTGATCTTGGTTTTCGAACAACCCTCTTCTTCTGTCGAGGTCGGCTGGATTCCTCTACAGTTTCTGATTCTACAGGAAAGACCTCAGCATCATGGGCCTCCGAAGCCAGAATTTCTTCTTGTGGGACTTCGGTTGGGGGCGATGACGATTTACCCGAAAGGAATTTCTCCAAATCCCTTCGGTCGATCGATGTGGGTTTTATCAAAGACACTGCAACAAAAAGAAAAAATATTCCTTTGGATCAGCTTACTAAAAGAAATCTCAGCAAATTATGTATCGATAAGAGTTTGGAACTCACATTTAAGGTCATACAACCATGCTTTCTTACTCAGGAGTCCGAAGCTCCATTCCTTCAGGGAAATCTTCTCGAGAATAGTTGCCATTTCTTTCACACGTTCCTCTGAAATGTCCCCGAAGTCTGTATAAATCCGTTCGGAGATGGTCCATTCTGGAATAGAAGGGATTTCGGGTCCCTTCACGAAGAACCATTCTCTGTACCACCCCTTGTTGCTCGAACGAGTATCCATCAAAGGTCATTTTTCAAACTTGGCGTTGGGCTTGGGAGGCTGTTTGCTTAGCACTTTGAAGCCTCGCTCCCGAGATTTCCCAGCAGAGAAGAGGGTGAAAAAGGAATCGACTGTAGGGGGTATCCCTAGCTCATAACAGAATGCTATGAAAGCCAGAATGTGGATGTACGAATTAGGCACCAGTTGGGCGAACCCCACTCCGATAAATCCCAGAAGAGTAATTAGAAAAGAGTGAAGAGGAAATCTAACTCCCTTCTCTAAAACAGTTACCGGTACGGCAATCCACCCATCAGGTCGATGATACATCCGTTCATGCGATGTTGGAGCTCTCACCAGATAGGTGTCCAGAATCTGATAACGACTCTTAATGGTACGTAGCTCGATCTCGGTGATGATGGAAAGAGTATTGGCGTGAGGGTATTGTTCTTCACTCTCAAAAAACTCGAAAGGGTTGGGTAGTGGGTTTGGGGGGTTCCTGGCAGGGCTAGCAGCGGTTTGGGGTTTGGGTTTGAAACCGTCTTGGTAGGGCTGTGACTGGGAGGAATGGTGTTGTCAGAATGTTGAGATGTCATTGGTAAGATCTTGCAGGTAGAGGAGAAATCGGAATGAAGGAGAAAATAATATGTGTACCAAATCCAAATTAAGCCGGTAAAGCCGTCAGAATCAGGGAAAGTTGGCTTTTATAGTAGGTGGTCTTTTCAAATTTTGCACGAAAACCAAGGGCGGCGCATTAATTGGAGGTAATGATGTGAGAGGGGAAGAGGTAGCGTCCGGTTTTGGGTTTAATGGGTTGGCCAGAGTGGGCTAGCGTCCATTGGATCTTCATTTTTTGTCCTTAAAGCTGATGGGCATGTGTCATTTGGGCTTCCGGCTCTATTTGAATTAATGACTGTTGCTTATCAGTTGGGCCTCGGTGAAATTCCTCTTAGGGTTTATTACAAATCCCTTTCATTATGGACTTATATTATTTATAGTCTTCCATTAAACATCCTATTTAATAAAAGACTGGGGGGCAATGTTGGGCCATAATACTTTTCGTATTGGGCCAGGCCGAATGGGCTCATCCTTTGGACTATGTTACTTTTGTCCTGTTGGGTCGAATGATTTGGGCCCAGTTATTTGACTATGTTATTGGGTTATTTCGGTTAGATCCGGTCAGCCAAGACCATCTCTGTTATTGGGCTTAGTCATTGGATTGGTCCATTATGCAGATTGTCTCTTATCATATCTTTGACCGGTAATCATCACAAAAGATAACAGTTGACTGTTATGTCTGCCACCTTTCTACATAACATTAATGAGGATGGGACTCAAATGACCGATGGTGGCAAACAGTGGTAGCAGGTAGGGAAGTGAGCTACATACTTTCGGCTGAAATGACCGGGAGTGGGGGAGGTGTTAGGAGATAGTGGGTGGCACGGTAAACCGGGTTTGGAGTACGTATGGGGAAAGGATCACACAAGAAAATAAGTTAACAAAACATTACACCACACACAGATCACATTATTACTCTCTCAAAAAACACTAGACATTATATTCCTCCATTGTTAACCTTGTGATCGCCGGTACTGACTCTCACACCGGAGCTATCCCCTGACTGTCAGGCCGTCAAGTTTTTGGTGTTGACTTGTTGAACTGTGCAGGATCAGAGCGTCTTACGTGATTGCGACGCGAGAGAAGATCTTGGCGTTAACACCATGTATGATTCATTTGAATCCATTTCCATAAGAGTCTTAAGTTTTCCATCATCATGTCTTGGAATGACAGGGCCATTTTCAACGACCCACCATTCCCATGGGTCTCGTTTGAGATAAATCATCATTCTAAACTTCCAAAAGTTGAAGTTTTCACTTCCGAGCAACAAAGGTGGCCGGCTTGTGACAACCTCAAAATAGGTCCATTCCATCTAACTCATTCTGAGTCGCCAAATACATGGTACAGAAAACAACTACAACTTTATTACAACTGTTGTGCAAAATACAACAACTCACGTGTTGTGAGCTTTGATACAAATATATATATCAACTGTGACTCTTGACACCAACTTGGGTAGCACGTCACCATGACATCTTACATAAAGGTATAGTCAAAAACTGTTTTAGAAATTAAAATCTTTGGGAAGTGCTCAAGGAAACCTTCGTACATGGGAGGCCATGCGTCTAGGTTATTATAGATATCATATGTCCACAGAATTATCCTTGGTTGACCCAATAGACCCCAAAAAAATGAGAAGATTACTATCATATTCTTTTCAATGGTAGGTCTTTTCTTAACATATCATTATCTCCACTGTCTCCAATTGAGAATTATACTTCAAACAAAAACCAAGATTATATAGGTAGTGCTCGTAGATATACTCAGCAAGTGGATGTGCACAACCGTGTCTTATGATGACACGAGGTTGTATGTCATTAGACATCTTGCATGATAGTGACAAAACACCCTTCCAACGTTGGGTTCGCCTCACCTTATTTGATTCACCAAATATAACTACTAAATGATGACCACCGTTCTATTCCTCTGTTACCCCCGCTCGACCCAACTACACTCTTATTACCTAAAAGGAATTGTGAAACAGAAGGGTGAGCACAACTAGCCTAGTAAAGAATATCATGACTAAAGATAAATAAATTATCAATAGCCTTCAACATAATTAAATCAGAAATTTAGAACATAGATGATAAAAAATTTCAACCATAGTTCCAGCGAAACGAGCAATCCATTAGAAGAGTCAAATAGACCATAAAATCTATTATCTTCTCCATGTTAAAAGTCCACCAACAATATTTTATCCCTGTAACAATAATCAACAATTCCTTTCCACAATCATATGAATAACTCATAATCATAATTGTAATTCTAAATTCCTCTTCGCATCCAGGACAAAGATAATTTTCATCACCTGAAACATCAAAGATCATGGTTATACCAAATCACAGTTCATGTTCATAATCATAATCATACTAATAAATTCATCTTTGCACTACGGCCCAAAGATATTCATCAACAAGTCGTCTTTGCACTACAAGCCAAAGATATTCAACAACAGGTCATCTTTGCATTACGAGCCAAAGATATTCATCAACAACTCATCTTTGCATTACAGGCCAAAGATATTCAACAACAAGTCATCTTTGCATTACGAGCCAAAGATATTCATCAATAATTCATCTTTGCACTACGGGCCAAAGATATTTATCAATAATTCATCTTTGCACCACAGGCTAAAGATATTCATATCTCGAAGAAATATATAATCATTTCAGAATTTATATAAACAATAATTATAGCCATGTTAATCAATTCATCTTCACACTTAAGCTAAAGATATTCAATTATAAATTCAATGGTCATGATCATACCAGTTAACAATTCATATTTGTACTACAGGCCAAAGATACTTCTCAGTCACGATAATACCAATAATTTACCCATCCTTACACTCTAGTGAAAGAGAAATTCAACAGCAGGGTTATAAAAATGTTATATATGATAATAAAAAAATATGATCAACAACTGCATTTATTTTCAAGAGCAACAATCATAAATCTACTATAATTTGGTCAGAAAAAGAAACTAATTTTTGTCGTGAATAGTAACTCGTGAATAGTAACTCGTAAATAGTAACTCGTGAATAGTGACTCATAAATAGTAACTCCGACACAAAAAGGTAAAAATTCCATAATAAAATTCATACTAATATTTCGGTATAATGATATTGAAAGAATAGCATTTCTTAAACTTATAAGTAATTTATTTCAATTGTTTACACTTTACTAAAATAATGCATTTAATCATCCTAAAATGTCAAACTCATAAGATTTCATTACCAATAACTAAAACTCTCATAAAAAATCTGCATATACCTCATATAGGATTCTCAAGCCATAAAATTCTATTTTTCAATTTTTTTACTTCACATAACATATTTAATTCATTTACTCATAACTAGTCTATTTTCATGAAAAATACCAAATCAATTTCAAAAATATTTCTTTTCAGGGATTTAGCAGAATATAGACCCATATTGAACATATATTTTTCTCAGAATTTTTAAAACTCATTTACTATTTTTCATATGGCCAAAACCGCCGAATATTTAGACATTTATCATAAATTGTATTTTTATCCAAAAATTTCGAAATTCACAGAGTACACTGATATTATATAGATGTACTCCTAATAAAAATTTTATCAATTTTGGAGTTAACCACAAGGAGTTATAAGCGATTACTTTTAAAATAGTCTTTTCTCATAAAATTCATAACTCTTAATCTATACATCCAAAAATCACCATTTTTGGACACAATCAATAAAACTCATCAAAATATCAATTTAAATTTTTTCAGAATTTTATGAAGGTCGGAAGAAGTACGAACTGAAAAATATAATAACCATTAAAATCCCTTACCTCAAAAGAGCAGTACTTCTGACTTAAATATCGGATATAAAGCCGAAGTAAACTTTCACTCTAAATACTCACAAAATACGCTCGATAATATAGAGAGAGAAAGAGAGAAAACTTATAAATTCTGGTGTGATTTTCAATTCTAACTAAGCACCCTATTTATAGAAAAATGCTTAGAACGCCAAAGGATACTAAATAATAAAATATTATTATTTTCAAAACCAATCTATGCCACCCACCATTTTGAGTCAAGTATGCCTTCCTAGACAAAAATTAGCAGCCCATGTGTTTAATCAACACCAACCAAAGTGGGGCCCACCCATAAATTAATAAAAATCATTTTATTTTTCGGAATTTCAATAATTTATCGAAAATAGACCGTTTATCAGAAAAATACGAATTTTATGTCCATTTTGCCTAAAATCGAATTCTCTACAACTTTGTAGTTTTGAGTTTTTTCAAATTTCAAGCCAAAAATATCCAAAATTCACAAACGGATGATTTTTAATACCTCCACACTGACAAAATACTGATAAAACACATCAGCATTAATTCCTTTATTTTTATCCACATAAAAATAAATATATCCATCATTTATATCCACATAAAATAAATATTTCCTTATCATATAAATCAATAATTAATTATTCACAAATAATATTACAGAATCACAATAATGACAACCAGGCAGTTCCCAGGAAATAGGGGGCTTTCCGATAAGGATTTCTCCTTACTGACGCACAATTAGATGACCAAACCTCTCCTTAGACAGAACTTTCTAAACATTGTCAATAATGTTATCTAATAATATTATTCAAATAATATAAATTATTGATCCGATAATAAAAAATACTGTGCAGCAATAATTATTGAAACAACAATAATATAAAATATCAACGCAGCAATTATTGAATCAATAAAATAAAATATTGAACAGTAACTAATATAATAATTATTGAGTAGTGCCTTCTTACGTAAGAATCAATAATTGGTGCAATATCGTGTGCTACTGTATTTTAACCACCAGGTATTCTAACAGTATTAACGGTAACAACTACGTCGTTATTTATAAATAACTTATACTTGTCATTTTCTTCATCGAATCGCTTTCCGTTATGGGGCCCACACAAGGCTGCGTCGTCGTACGAATATTCCCCGACAGCAAGAATATTCCACGACCAAACGAATATTCACCGACCAAAAATGAATATTTTATAACCACTTGCTTATTTGAAATATTTTCGCATTTTACCCATAACTAACCATATTAATCAAATCAACCCTTACTATTTCAAAATAATAAATAGAGGAAATTTAATTTTATTTATTAATAAGTTGGGGTCTTACAAATTCAATTTTATTCATTAAAAAGTTGGGGTCTTACAACCTCCCCTCCTTATTAAATTTCGTCCTCGAAATTTACGTACCTAGTATTTCGAAGAGTTGAGAATACCTTGCTTTCATTTCAGATTTCATCTTCCCTGTCCTCATGATTACTCCATTGCTCATCTCCTGTATTTCAGATATCATTCTAGAATACAGCTTCAAAATAAAGGTTAATTGACATATCACAATTTGTCAACTTATGTAAAAAAATTCAGCTTAGGTAGGACATACACTAGCGAAGGATTTACTCGTCTCTCCCCTCCTAGTTCTAATCCCGGATATCCGCCAGAGATCATATCCCTAAGCTCTGATACCAAATGTGACAACCCCAAAATAGTTCCATTCCATCCAACCCATTCTGAGTCGCCAAATACATGGTACAGAAAATAACTACAACTTTATTACAACAATTGTCGTGCAAAATACAATAACTCATGTGTTGTGAGCTTTGATACAAATATATATATCAACTGTGACTCTTGACACCAACTTGGGTAGCACGTCACCATGACATCTTACATAAAGGTATAGTCAAAAACTGTTTTAGAAATTTAAATCTTAGAGAAGTGCTCAAGAAAACCTTCGTACATGAGAGGCCATGCGTCTAGGTTATTATAGATATCATATGTCCACAGAATTATCCTTGGTTGACCCAATAGACCCCAAAAAAACGAGAAGATTACTATCATATTCTTTTCAATGGTAGGTCTTTTCTTAACATATCATTATCTCCACTGTCTCCAATTGAGAATTATACTTCAAACAAAAACCAAGATTATATAGGTAGTGCTCGTAGATATACTCAGCAAGTGGATGTGTACAACCGTGTCTTATGATGACACGAGGTTGTATGTCATTAGACATCTTGCATGATAGTGACAAAACACCCTTCCAACGTTGGGTTCGCCTCACCCTATTTGATTCACCAAATATAACTACTAAATGATGACCACCGTTCTATTCCCCTGTTACCCCCGCTCGACCAAGCTACACTCTTATTACCTGAAAAGAATTGTGAAACAGAAGGGTTAGCACAACTAGCCCAGTAAAGAATATCATGACTAAAGATAAATAAATTATCAATAGCCTTCAACATAATTAAATCAGAAATTTAGAACATAGATGATAAAAATTTTCAACCATACTTGCAGCGGAACGGGCAATCCATTAGAAGAGTCAAATAGACCATAAAATCTATTATCTTCTCCATATTAAATGTCCACCAATAATATTTTATCCATGTAACAATAATCAACAGTTCCTTTCCACAATCATATGAATAACTCATAATCATAATTGTAATTCTAAATTCCTCTTCGCATCTAGGACAAAGATAATTTTCATCACCTGAAACATCAAAGATCATGGTTATACCAAATCACAGTTCATGTTCATAATCATAATCATACTAATAAATTAATCTTTGTACTACGGCCCAAAGATATTCATCAACAAGTCGTCTTTGCACTACAAGCTAAAGATATTCAACAACAGGTCATCTTTGCATTACGAGCCAAAGATATTCATCAACAACTCATCTTTGCACTACAGGCCAAAGATATTCAACAACAAGTCATCTTTGCATTACGAGCCAATGATATTCATCAATAATTCATCTTTGCACTACGGGCCAAAGATATTTATCAATAATTCATCTTTGCACCACAGGCTAAAGATATTCATATCTCGAAGAAATATATAATCATTTCAGAATTTATATAAACAATAATTATAACCATGTTAATCAATTCATCTTTACACTTAAGCTAAAGATATTCAATTATAAATTCAATGGTCATGATCATACCAGTTAACAATTCATCTTTGCACTACAGGCCAAAGATACTTCTCAGTCACGATAATACCAATAATTTACCCATCCTTACACTCTAGTGAAAGAGAAATTCAACAGCAGGGTTTTAAAAAATTATATATGATAATAAAAAAAATATGATCAACAACTACATTTATTTTCAAGAGCAACAATCATAAATCAATTATAATTTGGTCAGAAAAAGAAACTAATTTTTGTCGTGAATAGTAACTCGTTAATAGTAACTCGTGAATAGTGACTCATAAATAGTAACCCCGACACAAAAAGGTAAAAATTCCATAATAAAATCTATACTAATATTTCGGTATAATGATATTGAAAGAATAACATTTCTTAAACTTATAAGCAATTTATTTTAATTGTTTACACTTTACTAAAATAATGCATTTAATCATCCTAAAATGTCAAACTCATAAGATTTCATTACCAATAACCAAAACCCTCATCAAAAATCTGCATATACCTCATATAAGATTCTCAAGCCATAAAATTCTATTTTTCAATTTTCTTACTTCACATAACATATTTAATTCATTTACTCATAACTAGTCTATTTTCATGAAAAATACCAAATCAATTTCAAAAATATTTCTTTTCAGGGATTTAGCAGAATATAGACCCATATTGAACATATATTTTTCTCAGAATTTTTAAAACTCATTTACTATTTTTCATATGGCCAAAACCGCCGAATATTTAGACATTTATCATAAATTGTATTTTTATCCAAAAATTTCGAAATTCACAGAGTACACTGATATTATATAGATGTACTCCTAATAAAAATTTCATCAATTTTGGAGTTAACCACAAGGAGTTATAAGCGGTTACTTTTAAAATAGTCTTTTCTCATAAAATTCATAACTCTTAATCTATACATCCAAAAATCACCATTTTTGGACACAATCAATAAAACTCATCAAAATATCATTTTAAATTTTTCCAGAATTTTATGAAGGTCAGAAGAATTACGAACTGAAAAACATAATAACCCTTAAAATCCCTTACCTCAAAAGAGCAGTACTTCTGACTTAAATATCGGATATAAAGCCGAAGTAAACTTTCACTCTAAATACTCACAAAATACGCTCGATAATATAGAGAGAGAAAGAGAGAAAATTATAAATTCTGGTGTGATTTTTAATTCTAACTAAGCACCGTATTTATAGGAAAATGCTTAGAACGCCAAAGGAGACTAAATAATAAAATATTATTATTTTCAAAACCAATCTACGCCACCCATCATTTTGAGTCAAGTATGCCTTCCTAGACAAAAATTAGCAGCCCATGTGTTTAATCAACACCAACCAAAGTGGGGCCCACCCATAAATTAATAAAAATTATTTTATTTTTCGAAACTTCAATAATTCATAGAAAATAGACCGTTTATCAGAAAAATACGAATTTTATGTCCATTTTGCCTGAAATTGAATTCTCTACAACTTTGTAGCTTTGAGTTTTTTCAAATTTCAAACCAAAAATATCCAAAATTCACAAACGAATGATTTTTAATACCTCCACACCGACAAAATACTGATAAAATACATCAGCATTAATTCCTTCATTTTTATCCATATAAAAATAAATATATCCATCATTTATATCCACATAAAATAAATATTTTCTTATCATATAAATCAATAATTAATTATTCACAAATAATATTAAAGAATCACAATAATGACAACCAGGCAGTTCCCAGGAAATAGGGGGCTTTCCGATAAGGATTTCTCCTTACTGACGCGCAATTAGATGACCAAATCTCTACTTAGACAGAACTTTCTAGACATTGTCAATAATGCTATCTAATAATATTATTCAAATAATATGAATTATTGATCCGATAATGAAAAATACTGTGCAGCAATAATTATTGAAATAATAATAATATAAAATATCAACGCATCAATTATTGAATCAATAAAATAAAATATTGCACAGTAACTAATATAATAATTACTGAGTAGTGCCTTCTTACGTAAGAATCAATAATTGGTGCAATACCGTGTGCTACTGTATTTTAACCACCAGGTATTCTAACAGTATTAACGGTAACAACTACGCCGTTATTTTATAAATAACTTATACTTGTCATTTTCTTCATCCAATCGCTTTCCGTTATGGGGCCCACACAAGGCTGCGTTGTAACGACCCCAAAATAGGTCCATTCCACCCAACCCATTCTGAGTCGCCAAATACATGGTACAGAAAAAAACTACAACTTTATTACAACAATTGTCGTGCAAAATACAACAACACATATGCTGTGAGTTTGGATACAAATATATACCAAATGTGACTCATGTTCCAACCGTGGACATCACCTCACAATGACACCTTACATAAAGGTATAGTCAAAAACTGTTTTAGAAATTAGAATCTTTGGGAAGTGCTCAAGGAAACCTTCGTACATGGGAGGCCACGCGTCTAGGTTATGATAGATATCATATGGCCACAGAATTATCCTTGGTTGACCCAATAGACCCCAAAGAAAAACGAGAAGATTACTATCATATTCTTCCCAATGGTGAGTCTTCTCTTGACTTATCATTATCTCCACTGTCTCTAATTGAGAATTATACTTCAAACAAACACCAAGATTATATAGGTAGTGCCCATAGATATACTCAGCAAGTGGATGAGCACAACCCTGTCTTATGATGACACGAGGTTGTATGTCATTAGACATCTTGTATGATAGTGACAAAACACCCTTCCAACGTTGGGTTCGCCTCACCCTATTTTCTTCACCAAATATAACTACTAAATGATGACCACCGTTCTATTCCCTTGTTACCCCCGCTCGACCCAGCTACACTCTTATTACCTGAAAGGAATTGTGAAGCAAAAGGGTGAGCACAACTAGCTCAGTAAAGAATATCATGACTAAAGATAATTAAATTATCAATAGCCTTCATCAATAATAAATCAGAGATTTAGAACATATGGTAAATGATAAAAATTTCAACCATAGTTGCAGCGGAACGAGCAATCCATTAGAAGAGTCAAATAGACTATAAAGTCTATTATCTTCTCCATGTTAAAAATCCACCAACAATATTTTATCCATGTAACATCACTCAACAGTTCCTTTCCACAATCATATGAATAACTCATAATCATAATTGTGACTATAAATTTTTCTTCGCACCCAGGACGAAGAATATTTTCATCACCTGTCTTTACCTGAAACATCAAAGATCATGGTTATACCAAATCACAATTCCTGTTCATAATCATACTAATAATTTCATCTTTGCACTACGGGCCAAAGATATTCATCAACAGTTTATCTTTGCACTACTGGCCAAAGATATTCAACAACAGTTCATCTTTGCACTACAGGCCAAAGATATTCAACAACATATCATCTTTGCACTACAGGCCAAAGATATTCATCAACAGTTCATATTTGCACTACAGGCCAAATATATTCATCAACAGTTCATATTTGCACTACAGGCCAAATATATTAATATCTCAAAGAATTATAATCATTTCAGAATTTATATAAACAATAATTATAACCATGTTGATCAATTCACCTTTGCACTTAAGCTTAAGATATTCAATTATAAATTCAATGGTCATGATCATACCAGTCACAATTCAACTTTGCACTACAGGCCAAAGAGAACCCTAGTCATGATCATACCAATAATCTACCCATCTTTACACTCCAGTGAAAGAGAATTTCAACATCAGGGTTATAAAAATGTTATATATGATAATAAAATAATATAATCAACATATAGTTTTAATCTCAAGAGTAATATTCATAACTCAACTATAATTTGGTTAGAAAAAGAAACTAATTTATCGTGAATAGTAACTCATGAATAGTAACTCATGAATAGTAACCCCGACACAAAAGATAGAAATTCCACAATAAAATACATACCAATATTTCGGTATAATGATATTGAAAGAATAACATTACTTAAATTTATAAACAATTTATTTTAATTGTTTACACTTTACTAATTAATGCATTTAATCATCATAAAATGCCAACTCTTACAATTTCATCATCAATAACCAAAACCCTCATCAAAAATCTGCATATACCTCATATAGGATTCTCAAGCCATAAAATCCTATTTTCCAATTTTCTTTCTTCACAAAACATATTTAATTCATTTACTCATAACTAGACCATTTTCATGAAAAATACCAAATCAGTTCCAAAAATATTTCTTTTCTGGAATTTAGCATAATATAGTCCCATAGTGAACATATATTTTTCTCAGAATTTTTAAAAGTCATTTACTATTTTTCATATGGCCAAAATAGCCGAATATTTAGACATTTATCAAAAATTGTACTTTTGTCTAAAAATTCTGAAATTTACAGAGTATACTTCTATCATATACATGTACTCCCAATAAAAATTTCATCAATTTTGGAGTTAACCACAAGGAATTATAAGCTGTTACTTCTAAAATAGTCTTTTCTCATAAAATTCATAACTCTCAATCTATACATCCAAAAATCACCATTTTTGGACACAATCAAGAAAACTCATCAAAATATCATTTCAAATTTTTCCAGAATTTTTGAAGATCAGAAAAATTACGAAACTGAAAATCATAACAACCCTTAAAATCCATTACTATCCCTTACTATCCCTTACAATCCCTTACCTCAAAAGAGCAGTACTTCTGACTGGATATCGGATATGATGCTGAAGGAAACTTGCACTGATGAATAGCAACTCACCAAGTATCTAAAAACTCACAAAATATGCTTCATAATATAGAGAGAGAAAGAGAGAAAGCTTATGTTTCTGGTGTGATTTTCAATTCTAACTTAGCCCTCTATTTATAGGAAAATTTTGGTAGGTTTGACCTGCAACCTGATGGCTTTACCTGCTACTATTCCCACCCACCACATTTGAAATATAATTCAGCACATTTCTTCACCAACCACAAGTGGGGCCCACCAATTCTAGAATTTTCCACCAAAATGATAACTCCAAAAATTCAACAATTTCTGAACCAGTCATCTCGTAAAATTCATAACAAATCATACGTTCATTTTTAACGGTTCAAAATTTGTGGACATATACTCAACTTATATATGTATAACATATCCAAAAATTACCACGATCCAACGGTCGGATTAAAAATTATAACCCCCGCAAAATATCTCAAAAACCCTGATTTTTAATACCTCCATTCCGACAAAAATACGGATAAAAATCTCAACATTAACTCCTTCATTTTTTAACCACAAAAATATATCCCTCATTTATATCCACATAAAATAAATATTTTCTTATCATATGAATCAATAATTAATTATTCACAAATAATATTACAGAATCACATTTATGACAACCAGGCCGTTCCCAGGAAAGAGGGGGCTTTCCAATAAGGATTTCTCCTTACTAGCGCGCAATTAGATGACCAAACCTCTCCTTAGACAGAACTTTCTAGACATTGCCAATAATGTTATCTAATAATATTATTCAAATAATATGAATTATTGATCTGATAATAGAAAATACTGTGCAACAACAATTATTGAAACAACAATAATATAAAATATCAACGCAGCAATTATTGAATCAATAAAATAAAATATTGAACAGTAATTACTGTAACAATTATTGAGTAGTGCCTTCTTACGTAAGAATCAATAATTTCAAAAATACTGTGCAATACCGTGTGCTACTGTGCAATAACGCGTATTACTGTATTTTAACCACCGGGTATTCCAACAGTGTTAACGGTAACAACTACGCCGTTATTTGTAAAAACTCAAATTTGTCGTTTTCTTCATCCGACAGTTATTCGTTATGGGGCCCACAAATAGCTGCGCCGTCGTACGAATATTCCCGACAGAAAGAATATTCCACGACCAAACGAATATTCCCCGACAACAATGAATTATTTTATAACCACTTGTGTATTTTGAAAAAAATTTATATATCACCCTTAACTTTAAATTTATCAATTTAACCATTTACTGAATAGAAAAATTGAATACTTTTATTTCATAAAATTCGGGGTCTTACAATCTCCCCTCCTTATGAAATTTCGTCCCCGAAATTTACGTACCTGGTATTTCAAAGAGTTGAGAATACCTTGCTTTCATTTCAGATTCCATCTTCCTTATCATCATGATTTCTCCATTGCTCATCTTCTGTATTTCAGATATCATTCTAGAATACAGCTTCAAAACAAGGGTTAATTTAACAAATTAACATATCACATAATATCTCGATATTATGACTGACCAACAAATAAGCTTAGGTAGGACACACTAGCGAAGGATTTACTCATCTCTCCTCCTCCTAGTTATATTCCCCGATCTCCGCCAGAGATCATATCCCTAAGCTCTGATACCAAATGTAACGACCCCAAAATAGGTCCATTCCACCCAACCCATTCTGAGTCGTCAAATACATGGTACAGAAAAAACTACAACTTTATTACAACAATTGTCGTGCAAAATACAACAACACATATGCTGTGAGTTTGGATACAAATATATACCAAATGTGACTCATGTTCCAACCGTGGACATCACCTCACAATAACACCTTACATAAAGGTATAGTCAAAAACTGTTTTAGAAATTAGAATCTTTGGGAAGTGCTCAAGGAAACCTTCGTACATGGGAGGCCACGCGTCTAGGTTATGATAGATATCATATGGCCACAGAATTATCCTTGGTTGACCCAATAGACCCCAAAGAAAAACGAGAAGATTACTATCATATTCTTCCCAATGGTGAGTCTTCTCTTGACTTATCATTATCTCCACTGTCTCTAATTGAGAATTATACTTCAAACAAACACCAAGATTATATAGGTAGTGCCCATAGATATACTCAGCAAGTGGATGAGCACAACCCTGTCTTATGATGACACGAGGTTGTATGTCATTAGACATCTTGTATGATAGTGACAAAACACCCTTCCAACGTTGGGTTCGCCTCACCCTATTTTCTTCACCAAATATAACTACTAAATGATGACCACCGTTCTATTCCCTTGTTACCCCCGCTCGACCCAGCTACACTCTTATTACCTGAAAGGAATTGTGAAGCAAAAGGGTGAGCACAACTAGCTCAGTAAAGAATATCATGACTAAAGATAATTAAATTATCAATAGCCTTCATCAATAATAAATCAGAGATTTAGAACATATGGTAAATGATAAAAATTTCAACCATAGTTGCAGCGGAACGAGCAATCCATTAGAAGAGTCAAATAGACTATAAAGTCTATTATCTTCTCCATGTTAAAAATCCACCAACAATATTTTATCCATGTAACATCACTCAACAGTTCCTTTCCACAATCATATGAATAACTCATAATCATAATTGTGACTATAAATTTTTCTTCGCACCCAGGACGAAGAATATTTTCATCACCTGTCTTTACCTGAAACATCAAAGATCATGGTTATACCAAATCACAATTCCTGTTCATAATCTTACTAATAAATCCATCTTTGCACTACGGGCCAAAGATATTCATCAACAAACCATCTTTGCACTACTGGCCAAAGATATTCAACAACAGTTCATCTTTGCACTACAGGCCAAAGATATTCAACAACATTCATCTTTGCACTACAGGCCAAAGATATTCATCAACAGTTCATCTTTGCACTACAGGCCAAAGATATTCATCAACAATTCATATTTGCACTACAGGCCAAATATATTAATATCTCAAAGAAATATATAATCATTTCAGAATTTATATAAACAATAATTATAACCATGTTGATCAATTCACCTTTGCACTTAAGCTTAAGATATTCAATTATAAATTCAATGGTCATGATCATACCAGTCACAATTCAACTTTGCACTACAGGCCAAAGAGAACCCTAGTCATGATCATACCAATAATCTACCCATCTTTACACTCCAGTGAAAGAGAATTTCAACATCAGGGTTATAAAAATGTTATATATGATAATAAAATAATATAATCAATATATAGTTTTAATCTCAAGAGTAATATTCATAACTCAACTATAATTTGGTTAGAAAAAGAAACCAATATCGTGAATAGTAACTCATGAATAGTAACTCATGAATAGTAACCCCGACACAAAAGATAGAAATTCCACAATAAAATCATACCAATATTTCGGTATAATGATATTGAAAGAATAACATTACTTAAATTTATAAACAATTTATTTTAATTGTTTACACTTTACTAATTAATGCATTTAATCATCATAAAATGCCAACTCTTACAATTTCATCATCAATAACCAAAACCCTCATCAAAAATCTGCATATACCTCATATAGGATTCTCAAGCCATAAAATCCTATTTTCCAATTTTCTTTCTTCACAAAACATATTTAATTCATTTACTCATAACTAGACCATTTTCATGAAAAATACCAAATCAGTTCCAAAAATATTTCTTTTCTGGAATTTAGCATAATATAGTCCCATAGTGAACATATATTTTTCTCAGAATTTTTAAAAGTCATTTACTATTTTTCATATGGCCAAAATAGCCGAATATTTAGACATTTATCAAAAATTGTACTTTTGTCTAAAAATTCTGAAATTTACAGAGTATACTTCTATCATATACATGTACTCCCAATAAAAATTTCATCAATTTTGGAGTTAACCACAAGGAATTATAAGCTGTTACTTTTAAAATAGTCTTTTCTCATAAAATTCATAACTCTCAATCTATACATCCAAAAATCACCATTTTTGGACACAATCAAGAAAACTCATCAAAATATCATTTCAAATTTTTCCAGAATTTTTGAAGATCAGAAAAATTACGAAACTGAAAATCATAACAACCCTTAAAATCCCTTACTATCCCTTACTATCCCTTACAATCCCTTACCTCAAAAGAGCAGTACTTCTGACTGGATATCGGATATGATGCTGAAGGAAACTTGCACTGATGAATAGCAACTCACCAAGTATCTAAAAACTCACAAAATATGCTTCATAATATAGAGAGAGAAAGAGAGAAAGCTTATGTTTCTGGTGTGATTTTCAATTCTAACTTAGCCCTCTATTTATAGGAAAATTTTGGTAGGTTTGACCTGCAACCTGATGGCTTTACCTGCTACTATTCCCACCCACCACATTTGAAATATAATTCAGCACATTTCTTCACCAACCACAAGTGGGGCCCACCAATTCTAGAATTTTCCACCAAAATGATAAACTCCAAAATTCAACAATTTCTGAACCAGTCATCTCGTAAAATTCATAACAAATCATACGTTCATTTTTAACGGTTCAAAATTTGTGGACATATACTCAACTTATATATGTATAACATATCCAAAAATTACCACGATCCAACGGTCGGATTAAAAATTATAACCCCCGCAAAATATCTCAAAAACCCTGATTTTTAATACCTCCATTCCGACAAAAATACGGATAAAAATCTCAACATTAACTCCTTCATTTTTAACCACAAAAATATATCCCTCATTTATATCCACATAAAATAAATATTTTCTTATCATATGAATCAATAATTAATTATTCACAAATAATATTACAGAATCACATTTATGACAACCAGGCCGTTCCCAGGAAAGAGGGGGCTTTCCAATAAGGATTTCTCCTTACTGGCGCGCAATTAGATGACCAAACCTCTCCTTAGACAGAACTTTCTAGACATTGCCAATAATGTTATCTAATAATATTATTCAAATAATATGAATTATTGATCTGATAATAGAAAATACTGTGCAGCAACAATTATTGAAACAACAATAATATAAAATATCAACGCAGCAATTATTGAATCAATAAAATAAAATATTGAACAGTAATTACTGTAACAATTATTGAGTAGTGCCTTCTTACGTAAGAATCAATAATTTCAAAAATACTGTGCAATACCGTGTGCTACTGTGCAATAACGCGTATTACTGTATTTTAACCACCGGGTATTCCAACAGTGTTAACGGTAACAACTACGCCGTTATTTGTAAAAACTCAAATTTGTCGTTTTCTTCATCCGACAGTTATTCGTTATGGGGCCCACAAATAGCTGCGCCGTCGTACGAATATTCCCCGACAGAAAGAATATTCCACGACCAAACGAATATTCCCCGACAACAATGATTATTTTATAACCACTTGTTATTTTGAAAAAAAATTCATATTTCACCCTTAACTTTAACTTTTATCAATTTAACCATTTACTGAATAGAAAAATTGAATACTTTTATTTCATAAAATTCGGGGTCTTACAATCTCCCCTCCTTATGAAATTTCGTCCCCGAAATTTACGTACCTGGTATTTCAAAGAGTTGAGAATACCTTGCTTTCATTTCAGATTCCATCTTCCTTGTCATCATGATTTCTCCATTGCTCATCTCCTGTATTTCAGATATCATTCTAGAATACAGCTTCAAAACAAGGGTTAATTTAACAAATTAACATATCACATAATATCCCGATATTATGACTGACCAACAAATAAGCTTAGGTAGGACACACTAGCGAAGGATTTACTCATCTCTCCCCTCCTAGTTATATTCCCCGATCTCCGCCAGAGATCATATCCCTAAGCTCTGATACCAAATGTAACGACCCCAAAATAGGTCCATTCCATCCAACCCATTCTGAGTCGTCAAATACATGGTACAGAAAACAACTACAACTTTATTACAACAATTGTCGTGCAAAATACAACAACACATATGCTGTGAGTTTGGATACAAATATATACCAAATGTGACTCATGTTCCAACCGTGGACATCACCTCACAATAACACCTTACATAAAGGTATAGTCAAAAACTGTTTTAGAAATTAGAATCTTTGGGAAGTGCTCAAGGAAACCTTCGTACATGGGAGGCCACGCGTCTAGGTTATGATAGATATCATATGGCCACAGAATTATCCTTGGTTGACCCAATAGACCCCAAAGAAAAACGAGAAGATTACTATCATATTCTTCCCAATGGTGAGTCTTCTCTTGACTTATCATTATCTCCACTGTCTCTAATTGAGAATTATACTTCAAACAAACACCAAGATTATATAGGTAGTGCCCATAGATATACTCAGCAAGTGGATGAGCACAACCCTGTCTTATGATGACACGAGGTTGTATGTCATTAGACATCTTGTATGATAGTGACAAAACACCCTTCCAACGTTGGGTTCGCCTCACCCTATTTTCTTCACCAAATATAACTACTAAATGATGACCACCGTTCTATTCCCTTGTTACCCCCGCTCGACCCAGCTACACTCTTATTACCTGAAAGGAATTGTGAAGCAAAAGGGTGAGCACAACTAGCTCAGTAAAGAATATCATGACTAAAGATAATTAAATTATCAATAGCCTTCATCAATAATAAATCAGAGATTTAGAACATATGGTAAATGATAAAAATTTCAACCATAGTTGCAGCGGAACGAGCAATCCATTAGAAGAGTCAAATAGACTATAAAGTCTATTATCTTCTCCATGTTAAAAATCCACCAACAATATTTTATCCATGTAACATCACTCAACAGTTCCTTTCCACAATCATATGAATAACTCATAATCATAATTGTGACTATAAATTTTTCTTCGCACCCAGGACGAAGAATATTTTCATCACCTGTCTTTACCTGAAACATCAAAGATCATGGTTATACCAAATCACAGTTCCTGTTCATAATCATACTAATAAATTCATCTTTGCACTACGGGCCAAAGATATTCATCAACAAACCATCTTTGCACTACGGGCCAAAGATATTCAACAACAGTTCATCTTTGCACTACAGGCCAAAGATATTCAACAACATTCATCTTTGCACTACAGGCCAAAGATATTCATCAACAGTTCATATTTGCACTACAGGCCAAAGATATTCATCAACAATTCATATTTGCACTACAGGCCAAATATATTAATATCTCAAAGAATATATAATCATTTCAGAATTTATATAAACAATAATTATAACCATGTTGATCAATTCACCTTTGCACTTAAGCTTAAGATATTCAATTATAAATTCAATGGTCATGATCATACCAGTCACAATTCAACTTTGCACTACAGGCCAAAGAGAACCCTAGTCATGATCATACCAATAATCTACCCATCTTTACACTCCAGTGAAAGAGAATTTCAACATCAGGGTTATAAAAATGTTATATATGATAATAAAATAATATGATCAACATATAGTTTTAATCTCAAGAGTAATATTCATAACTCAACTATAATTTGGTTAGAAAAAGAAAAATATCGTGAATAGTAACTCATGAATAGTAACCCCGACACAAAAGATAGAAATTCCACAATAAAATACATACCAATATTTCGGTATAATGATATTGAAAGAATAACATTACTTAAATTTATAAACAATTTATTTTAATTGTTTACACTTTACTAATTAATGCATTTAATCATCATAAAATGCCAACTCTTACAATTTCATCATCAATAACCAAAACCCTCATCAAAAATCTGCATATACCTCATATAGGATTCTCAAGCCATAAAATCCTATTTTCCAATTTTCTTTCTTCACAAAACATATTTAATTCATTTACTCATAACTAGACCATTTTCATGAAAAATACCAAATCAGTTCCAAAAATATTTCTTTTCTGGGATTTAGCATAATATAGTCCCATAGTGAACATATATTTTTCTCAGAATTTTTAAAAGTCATTTACTATTTTTCATATGGCCAAAATAGCCGAATATTTAGACATTTATCAAAAATTGTACTTTTGTCTAAAAATTCTGAAATTTACAGAGTATACTTCTATCATATACATGTACTCCCAATAAAAATTTCATCAATTTTGGAGTTAACCACAAGGAATTATAAGCTGTTACTTTTAAAATAGTCTTTTCTCATAAAATTCATAACTCTCAATCTATACATCCAAAAATCACCATTTTTGGACACAATCAAGAAAACTCATCAAAATATCATTTCAAATTTTTCCAGAATTTTTGAAGATCAGAAAAATTACGAAACTGAAAATCATAACAACCCTTAAAATCCCTTACTATCCCTTACAATCCCTTACCTCAAAAGAGCAGTACTTCTGACTGGATATCGGATATGATGCTGAAGGAAACTTGCACTGATGAATAGCAACTCACCAAGTATCTAAAAACTCACAAAATATGCTTCATAATATAGAGAGAGAAAGAGAGAAAGCTTATGTTTCTGGTGTGATTTTCAATTCTAACTTAGCCCTCTATTTATAGGAAAATTTTGGTAGGTTTGACCTGCAACCTGATGGCTTTACCTGCTACTATTCCCACCCACCACATTTGAAATATAATTCAGCACATTTCTTCACCAACCACAAGTGGGGCCCACCAATTCTAGAATTTTCCACCAAAATGATAAACTCCGAAAATTCAACAATTTCTGAACCAGTCATCTCGTAAAATTCATAACAAATCATACGTTCATTTTTAACGGTTCAAAATTTGTGGACATATACTCAACTTATATATGTATAACATATCCAAAAATTACCACGATCCAACGGTCGGATTAAAAATTATAACCCCCGCAAAATATCTCAAAAACCCTGATTTTTAATACCTCCATTCCGACAAAAATACGGATAAAAACCTCAACATTAACTCCTTCATTTTTAACCACAAAAATATATCCCTCATTTATATCCACATAAAATAAATATTTTCTTATCATATGAATCAATAATTAATTATTCACAAATAATATTACAGAATCACATTTATGACAACCAGGCCGTTCCCAGGAAAGAGGGGGCTTTCCAATAAGGATTTCTCCTTACTGGCGCGCAATTAGATGACCAAACCTCTCCTTAGACAGAACTTTCTAGACATTGCCAATAATGTTATCTAATAATATTATTCAAATAATATGAATTATTGATCTGATAATGGAAAATACTGTGCAGCAACAATTATTGAAACAACAATAATATAAAATATCAACGCAGCAATTATTGAATCAATAAAATAAAATATTGAACAGTAATTACTGTAACAATTATTGAGTAGTGCCTTCTTACGTAAGAATCAATAATTTCAAAAATACTATGCAATACCGTGTGCTACTGTGCAATAACGCGTATTACTGTATTTTAACCACCGGGTATTCCAACAGTGTTAACGGTAACAACTACGCCGTTATTTGTAAAAACTCAAATTTGTCGTTTTCTTCACCCGACAGTTATTCGTTATGGGGCCCACAAATAGCTGCGCCGTCGTACGAATATTCCCCGACAGAAAGAATATTCCACGACCAAACGAATATTCCCCGACAACAATGATTATTTTATAACCACTTGTTATTTTGAAAAAAATTTCATATTTCACCCTTAACTTTAACTTTTATCAATTTAACCATTTACTGAATAAGAAAAATTGAATACTTTTATTTCATAAAATTCGGGGTCTTACAATCTCCCCTCCTTATGAAATTTCGTCCCCGAAATTTACGTACCTGGTATTTCAAAGAGTTGAGAATACCTTGCTTTCATTTCAGATTCCATCTTCCTTGTCATCATGATTTCTCCATTGCTCATCTCCTGTATTTCAGATATCATTCTAGAATACAGCTTCAAAACAAGGGTTAATTTAACAAATTAACATATCACATAATATCCCGATATTATGACTGACCAACAAATAAGCTTAGGTAGGACACACTAGCGAAGGATTTACTCATCTCTCCCCTCCTAGTTATATTCCCCGATCTCCGCCAGAGATCATATCCCTAAGCTCTGATACCAAATGTAACGACCCCAAAATAGGTCCATTCCACCCAACCCATTCTGAGTCGTCAAATACATGGTACAGAAAACAACTACAACTTTATTACAACAATTGTCGTGCAAAATACAACAACACATATGCTGTGAGTTTGGATACAAATATATACCAAATGTGACTCATGTTCCAACCGTGGACATCACCTCACAATAACACCTTACATAAAGGTATAGTCAAAAACTGTTTTAGAAATTAGAATCTTTGGGAAGTGCTCAAGGAAACCTTCGTACATGGGAGGCCACGCGTCTAGGTTATGATAGATATCATATGGCCACAGAATTATCCTTGGTTGACCCAATAGACCCCAAAGAAAAACGAGAAGATTACTATCATATTCTTCCCAATGGTGAGTCTTCTCTTGACTTATCATTATCTCCACTGTCTCTAATTGAGAATTATACTTCAAACAAACACCAAGATTATATAGGTAGTGCCCATAGATATACTCAGCAAGTGGATGAGCACAACCCTGTCTTATGATGACACGAGGTTGTATGTCATTAGACATCTTGTATGATAGTGACAAAACACCCTTCCAACGTTGGGTTCGCCTCACCCTATTTTCTTCACCAAATATAACTACTAAATGATGACCACCGTTCTATTCCCTTGTTACCCCCGCTCGACCCAGCTACACTCTTATTACCTGAAAGGAATTGTGAAGCAAAAGGGTGAGCACAACTAGCTCAGTAAAGAATATCATGACTAAAGATAATTAAATTATCAATAGCCTTCATCAATAATAAATCAGAGATTTAGAACATATGGTAAATGATAAAAATTTCAACCATAGTTGCAGCGGAACGAGCAATCCATTAGAAGAGTCAAATAGACTATAAAGTCTATTATCTTCTCCATGTTAAAAATCCACCAACAATATTTTATCCATGTAACATCACTCAACAGTTCCTTTCCACAATCATATGAATAACTCATAATCATAATTGTGACTATAAATTTTTCTTCGCACCCAGGACGAAGAATATTTTCATCACCTGTCTTTACCTGAAACATCAAAGATCATGGTTATACCAAATCACAGTTCCTGTTCATAATCATACTAATAAATTCATCTTTGCACTACGGGCCAAAGATATTCATCAACAGTTTATCTTTGCACTACTGGCCAAAGATATTCAACAACAGTTCATCTTTGCACTACAGGCCAAAGATATTCAACAACATTCATCTTTGCACTACAGGCCAAAGATATTCATCAACAGTTCATATTTGCACTACAGGCCAAAGATATTCATCAACAGTTCATATTTGCACTACAGGCCAAATATATTAATATCTCAAAGAAATATATAATCATTTCAGAATTTATATAAACAATAATTATAACCATGTTGATCAATTCACCTTTGCACTTAAGCTTAAGATATTCAATTATAAATTCAATGGTCATGATCATACCAGTCACAATTCAACTTTGCACTACAGGCCAAAGAGAACCCTAGTCATGATCATACCAATAATCTACCCATCTTTACACTCCAGTGAAAGAGAATTTCAACATCAGGGTTATAAAAATGTTATATATGATAATAAAATAATATGATCAATACATAGTTTTAATCTCAAGAGTAATATTCATAATCAACTATAATTTGGTTAGAAAAAGAAACCAATTATCGTGAATAGTAACTCATGAATAGTAACTCATGAATAGTAACCCCGACACAAAAGATAGAAATTCCACAATAAAATTCATACCAATATTTCGGTATAATGATATTGAAAGAATAACATTACTTAAATTTATAAACAATTTATTTTAATTGTTTACACTTTACTAATTAATGCATTTAATCATCATAAAATGCCAACTCTTACAATTTCATCATCAATAACCAAAACCCTCATCAAAAATCTGCATATACCTCATATAGGATTCTCAAGCCATAAAATCCTATTTTCCAATTTTCTTTCTTCACAAAACATATTTAATTCATTTACTCATAACTAGACCATTTTCATGAAAAATACCAAATCAGTTCCAAAAATATTTCTTTTCTGGAATTTAGCATAATATAGTCCCATAGTGAACATATATTTTTCTCAGAATTTTTAAAAGTCATTTACTATTTTTCATATGGCCAAAATAGCCGAATATTTAGACATTTATCAAAAATTGTACTTTTGTCTAAAAATTCTGAAATTTACAGAGTATACTTCTATCATATACATGTACTCCCAATAAAAATTTCATCAATTTTGGAGTTAACCACAAGGAATTATAAGCTGTTACTTTTAAAATAGTCTTTTCTCATAAAATTCATAACTCTCAATCTATACATCCAAAAATCACCATTTTTGGACACAATCAAGAAAACTCATCAAAATATCATTTCAAATTTTTCCAGAATTTTTGAAGATCAGAAAAATTACGAAACTGAAAATCATAACAACCCTTAAAATCCTTACTATCCCTTACTATCCCTTACAATCCCTTACCTCAAAAGAGCAGTACTTCTGACTGGATATCGGATATGATGCTGAAGGAAACTTGCACTGATGAATAGCAACTCACCAAGTATCTAAAAACTCACAAAATATGCTTCATAATATAGAGAGAGAAAGAGAGAAAGCTTATGTTTCTGGTGTGATTTTCAATTCTAACTTAGCCCTCTATTTATAGGAAAATTTTGGTAGGTTTGACCTGCAACCTGATGGCTTTACCTGCTACTATTCCCACCCACCACATTTGAAATATAATTCAGCACATTTCTTCACCAACCACAAGTGGGGCCCACCAATTCTAGAATTTTCCACCAAAATGATAAACTCCAAAAATTCAACAATTTCTGAACCAGTCATCTCGTAAAATTCATAACAAATCATACGTTCATTTTTAACGGTTCAAAATTTGTGGACATATACTCAACTTATATATGTATAACATATCCAAAAATTACCACGATCCAACGGTCGGATTAAAAATTATAACCCCCGCAAAATATCTCAAAAACCCTGATTTTTAATACCTCCATTCCGACAAAAATACGGATAAAAATCTCAACATTAACTCCTTCATTTTTAACCACAAAAATATATCCCTCATTTATATCCACATAAAATAAATATTTTCTTATCATATGAATCAATAATTAATTATTCACAAATAATATTACAGAATCACATTTATGACAACCAGGCCGTTCCCAGGAAAGAGGGGGCTTTCCAATAAGGATTTCTCCTTACTGGCGCGCAATTAGATGACCAAACCTCTCCTTAGACAGAACTTTCTAGACATTGCCAATAATGTTATCTAATAATATTATTCAAATAATATGAATTATTGATCTGATAATAGAAAATACTGTGCAGCAACAATTATTGAAACAACAATAATATAAAATATCAACGCAGCAATTATTGAATCAATAAAATAAAATATTGAACAGTAATTACTGTAACAATTATTGAGTAGTGCCTTCTTACGTAAGAATCAATAATTTCAAAAATACTGTGCAATACCGTGTGCTACTGTGCAATAACGCGTATTACTGTATTTTAACCACCGGGTATTCCAACAGTGTTAACGGTAACAACTACGCCGTTATTTGTAAAAACTCAAATTTGTCGTTTTCTTCACCCGACAGTTATTCGTTATGGGGCCCACAAATAGCTGCGCCGTCGTACGAATATTCCCCGACAGAAAGAATATTCCACGACCAAACGAATATTCCCCGACAACAATGATTATTTTATAACCACTTGTGTATTTTGAAAAAAATTCATATATCACCCTTAACTTTAACTTTTATCAATTTAACCATTTACTGAATAGAAAAATTGAATACTTTTATTTCATAAAATTCGGGGTCTTACAATCTCCCCTCCTTATGAAATTTCGTCCCCGAAATTTACGTACCTGGTATTTCAAAGAGTTGAGAATACCTTGCTTTCATTTCAGATTCCATCTTCCTGTCATCATGATTTCTCCATTGCTCATCTCCTGTATTTCAGATATCATTCTAGAATACAGCTTCAAAACAAGGGTTAATTTAACAAATTAACATATCACATAATATCCCGATATTATGACTGACCAACAAATAAGCTTAGGTAGGACACACTAGCGAAGGATTTACTCATCTCTCCCCTCCTAGTTATATTCCCCGATCTCCGCCAGAGATCATATCCCTAAGCTCTGATACCAAATGTAACGACCCCAAAATAGGTCCATTCCACCCAACCCATTCTGAGTCGCCAAATGCATGGTACAGAAAAAAACTACAACTTTATTACAACAATTGTCGTGCAAAATACAACAACACATATGCTGTGAGTTTGGATACAAATATATACCAAATGTGACTCATGTTCCAACCGTGGACATCACCTCACAATGACACCTTACATAAAGGTATAGTCAAAAACTGTTTTAGAAATTAGAATCTTTGGGAAGTGCTCAAGGAAACCTTCGTACATGGGAGGCCACGCGTCTAGGTTATGATAGATATCATATGGCCACAGAATTATCCTTGGTTGACCCAATAGACCCCAAAGAAAAACGAGAAGATTACTATCATATTCTTCCCAATGGTGAGTCTTCTCTTGACTTATCATTATCTCCACTGTCTCTAATTGAGAATTATACTTCAAACAAACACCAAGATTATATAGGTAGTGCCCATAGATATACTCAGCAAGTGGATGAGCACAACCCTGTCTTATGATGACACGAGGTTGTATGTCATTAGACATCTTGTATGATAGTGACAAAACACCCTTCCAACGTTGGGTTCGCCTCACCCTATTTTCTTCACCAAATATAACTACTAAATGATGACCACCGTTCTATTCCCTTGTTACCCCCGCTCGACCCAGCTACACTCTTATTACCTGAAAGGAATTGTGAAGCAAAAGGGTGAGCACAACTAGCTCAGTAAAGAATATCATGACTAAAGATAATTAAATTATCAATAGCCTTCATCAATAATAAATCAGAGATTTAGAACATATGGTAAATGATAAAAATTTCAACCATAGTTGCAGCGGAACGAGCAATCCATTAGAAGAGTCAAATAGACTATAAAGTCTATTATCTTCTCCATGTTAAAAATCCACCAACAATATTTTATCCATGTAACATCACTCAACAGTTCCTTTCCACAATCATATGAATAACTCATAATCATAATTGTGACTATAAATTTTTCTTCGCACCCAGGACGAAGAATATTTTCATCACCTGTCTTTACCTGAAACATCAAAGATCATGGTTATACCAAATCACAGTTCCTGTTCATAATCATACTAATAATTTCATCTTTGCACTACGGGCCAAAGATATTCATCAACAGTTTATCTTTGCACTACGGGCCAAAGATATTCAACAACAGTTCATCTTTGCACTACAGGCCAAAGATATTCAACAACATTCATCTTTGCACTACAGGCCAAAGATATTCATCAACAGTTCATATTTGCACTACAGGCCAAATATATTCATCAACAGTTCATATTTGCACTACAGGCCAAATATATTAATATCTCAAAGAATATATAATCATTTCAGAATTTATATAAACAATAATTATAACCATGTTGATCAATTCACCTTTGCACTTAAGCTTAAGATATTCAATTATAAATTCAATGGTCATGATCATACCAGTCACAATTCAACTTTGCACTACAGGCCAAAGAGAACCCTAGTCATGATCATACCAATAATCTACCCATCTTTACACTCTAGTGAAAGAGAATTTCAACATCAGGGTTATAAAAATGTTATATATGATAATAAAATCAATATAATCAATACATAGTTTTAATCTCAAGAGTAATATTCATAACTCAACTATAATTTGGTTAGAAAAAGAAACCAATTTTTATCGTGAATAGTAACTCATGAATAGTAACTCATGAATAGTAACCCGACACAAAAGATAGAAATTCCACAATAAAATCATACCAATATTTCGGTATAATGATATTGAAAGAATAACATTACTTAAATTTATAAACAATTTATTTTAATTGTTTACACTTTACTAATTAATGCATTTAATCATCATAAAATGCCAACTCTTACAATTTCATCATCAATAACCAAAACCCTCATCAAAAATCTGCATATACCTCATATAGGATTCTCAAGCCATAAAATCCTATTTTCCAATTTTCTTTCTTCACAAAACATATTTAATTCATTTACTCATAACTAGACCATTTTCATGAAAAATACCAAATCAGTTCCAAAAATATTTCTTTTCTGGAATTTAGCATAATATAGTCCCATAGTGAACATATATTTTTCTCAGAATTTTTAAAAGTCATTTACTATTTTTCATATGGCCAAAATAGCCGAATATTTAGACATTTATCAAAAATTGTACTTTTGTCTAAAAATTCTGAAATTTACAGAGTATACTTCTATCATATACATGTACTCCCAATAAAAATTTCATCAATTTTGGAGTTAACCACAAGGAATTATAAGCTGTTACTTTTAAAATAGTATTTTCTCATAAAATTCATAACTCTCAATCTATACATCCAAAAATCACCATTTTTGGACACAATCAAGAAAACTCATCAAAATATCATTTCAAATTTTTCCAGAATTTTTGAAGATCAGAAAAATTACGAAACTGAAAATCATAACAACCCTTAAAATCCATTACTATCCCTTACTATCCCTTACAATCCCTTACTTCAAAAGAGCAGTACTTCTGGCTGGATATCGGATATGATACTGAAGGAAACTTGCACTGATGAATAGCAACTCACCAAGTATCTAAAAACTCACAAAATATGCTTCATAATATAGAGAGAGAAAGAGAGAAAGCTTATGTTTCTGGTGTGATTTTCAATTCTAACTTAGCCCTCTATTTATAGGAAAATTTTGGTAGGTTTGACCTGCAACCTGATGGCTTTACCTGCTACTATTTCCACCCACCACATTTGAAATATAATTCAGCACATTTCTTCACCAACCACAAGTGGGGCCCACCAATTCTAGAATTTTCCACCAAAATGATAACTCCAAAAATTCAACAATTTCTGAACCAGTCATCTCGTAAAATTCATAACAAATCATACGTTCATTTTTAACGGTTCAAAATTTGTGGACATATACTCAACTTATATATGTATAACATATCCAAAAATTACCACGATCCAACGGTCGGATTAAAAATTATAACCCCCGCAAAATATCTCAAAAACCATGATTTTTAATACCTCCATTCCGACAAAAATACGGATAAAAATCTCAACATTAACTCCTTCATTTTTTAACCACAAAAATATATCCCTCATTTATATCCACATAAAATAAATATTTTCTTATCATATGAATCAATAATTAATTATTCACAAATAATATTACAGAATCACATTTATGACAACCAGGCCGTTCCCAGGAAAGAGGGGGCTTTCCAATAAGGATTTCTCCTTACTAGCGCGCAATTAGATGACCAAACCTCTCCTTAGACAGAACTTTCTAGACATTGCCAATAATGTTATCTAATAATATTATTCAAATAATATGAATTATTGATCTGATAATAGAAAATACTGTGCAACAACAATTATTGAAACAACAATAATATAAAATATCAACGCAGCAATTATTGAATCAATAAAATAAAATATTGAACAGTAATTACTGTAACAATTATTGAGTAGTGCCTTCTTACGTAAGAATCAATAATTTCAAAAATACTGTGCAATACCGTGTGCTACTGTGCAATAACGCGTATTACTGTATTTTAACCACCGGGTATTCCAACAGTGTTAACGGTAACAACTACGCCGTTATTTGTAAAAACTCAAATTTGTCGTTTTCTTCATCCGACAGTTATTCGTTATGGGGCCCAAAATAGCTGCGCCGTCGTACGAATATTTCCCGACAGAAAGAATATTCCACGACCAAACGAATATTCCCCGACAACAATGAATATTTTATAACCACTTGTGTATTTTGAAAAAAATTTATATATCACCCTTAACTTTAACATTTATCAATTTAACCATTTACTGAATAGAAAAATTGAATAATTTTATTTCATAAAATTCGGGGTCTTACATGCGTCGTCGTACGAATATTCCCCGACAGCAAGAATATTCCACGACCAAACGAATATTCACCAGCCAAAAATGAATATTTTATAACCACTTGCTGATTTGAAATATTTGCGCATTTTACCCATAACTAACCATATTAATCAAATCAACCCTTACTATTTCAAAATAATAAATAGAGAAAATTTAATTTTATTTATTAATAAGTTGGGGTCTTACAAATTCAATTTTATTCATTAAAAAGTTGGGGTCTTACAACTTCCCTCCTTATGAAATTTCGTCCTCAAAATTTACGTACCTGGTATTTCGAAGAGTTGAGAATACCTTGCTTTCATTTCAGATTTCATCTTCCCTGTCCTCATGATTACTCCATTGCTCATCTCCTGTATTTCAGATATCATTCTAGAATACAGCTTCAAAATAAAGGTTAATTGACATATCACAATTTGTCAACTTATGTAAAAAAATTCAACTTAGGTAGGACATACACTAGCGAAGGATTTACTCGTCTCTCCCCTCCTAGTTCTAATCCCGGATATCCGTCAGAGATCATATCCCTAAGCTCTGATACCAAATGTGACAACCCCAAAATAGTTCCATTCCATCCAACCCATTCTGAATCGCCAAATACATGGTACAGAAAATAACTACAACTTTATTACAACAATTGTCGTGCAAAATACAATAACTCATGTGTTGTGAGCTTTGATACAAATATATATATCAACTGTGACTCTTGACACCAACTTGGGTAGCACGTCACCATGACATTTTACATAAAGGTATAGTCAAAAACTGTTTTAAAAATTTAAATCTTAGAGAAGTGCTCAAGAAAACCTTCGTACATGAGAGGCCATGCGTCTAGGTTATTATAGATATCATATGTCCACAGAATTATCCTTGGTTAACCCAATAGACCCCAAAAAAAAACGAGAAGATTACTATCATATTCTTTTTCAATGGTAGGTCTTTTCTTGACATATCATTTTCTCCACTGTCTCCAATTGAGAATTATACTTCAAACAAATACCAAGATTATATAGGTAGTGCTCGTAGATATACTCAGCAAGTGAATGTGCACAACCGTGTCTTATGATGACACGAGGTTGTATGTCATTAGACATCTTATATGATAGTGACAAAACACCCTTCAAACGTTGGGTTCGCCTCACCCTATTTGATTCACCAAATATAACTACTAAATGATGACCACCGTTCTATTCCCCCTGTTACCCCCGCTCGACCAAGCTACACTCTTATTACCTGAAAAGAATTGTGAAACAGAAGGGTTAGCACAACTAGCCCAGTAAAGAATATCATGACTAAAGATAAATAAATTATCAATAGCCTTCAACATAATTAAATCAGAAATTTAGAACATAGATGATAAAAATTTTCAACCATACTTGCAGCGGAACGGGCAATCCATTAGAAGAGTCAAATAGACCATAAAATCTATTATCTTCTCCATGTTAAATGTCCACCAACAATATTTTATCCATGTAACAATAATCAACAGTTCCTTTCCACAATCATATGAATAACTCATAATCATAATTGTAATTCTAAATTCCTCTTCGCATCTAGGATAAAGATAATTTTCATCACCTGAAACATCAAAGATCATGGTTATACCAAATCACAGTTCATGTTCATAATCATAATCATACTAATAAATTTATCTTTGCACTACGGCCCAAAGATATTCATCAACAAGTCGTCTTTGCACTACAAGCTAAAGATATTAAACAACAGGTCATCTTTGCATTACGAGCCAAAGATATTCATCAACAACTCATCTTTGCACTACAGGCCAAAGATATTCAACAATAAGTCATCTTTGCATTACGAGCCAACGATATTCATCAATAATTCATCTTTGCACTACGGGCCAAAGATATTTATCAATAATTCATCTTTGCACCACAGGCTAAAGATGTAAGACCCCGAATTTTATGAAATAAAAGTATTCAATTTTTCTATTCAGTAAATGGTTAAATTGATAAAATTTTAAAGTTATGGGTGAAATATAATTTTTTTTTCAAAATAAGCAAGTGGTTATAAAATAATCATTGTTGTCGGGAAATATTCGTTTGGTCGTGGAATATTCTTTCTGTCGGAGAATATTCGTACGACGGCGCAACCATTTGTGGGCCCCATAACAGAATAACTGTCGGGTGAAGAAAACGACAAATTTGAGTTTTTATAATTAACGGCGTAGTTGTTACCGTTAACACTGTTGGAATACCCGGTGGTTAAAATACAGTAATACGCGTTATTGCACAGTAGCACACGGTATTGCATAGTATTTTTGAAATTATTGATAATTACGTAAGAAGGCACTACTCAATAATTGTTGCAGTAATTACTGTTCAATATTTTATTTTATTGATTCAATAATTGCTGCGTTGATATTTTATATTATTGTTGTTTCAATAATTGTTGCTGCACAGTATTTTCTATTATCAGATCAATAATTCATATTATTTGAATAATATTATTAGATAACATTATTGGCAATGTCTAGAAAGTTCTGTCTAAGGAGAGGTTTGGTCATCTAATTGCGCGCCAGTAAGGAGAAATCCTTATTGGAAAGCCCCCTCTTTCCTGGGAACGGCCTGGTTGTCATAAATGTGATTCTGTAATATTATTTGTGAATAATTAATTATTGATTCATATGATAAGGAAATATTTATTTTATGTGGATATAAATGAGGGATATATTTTTGTGGTTAAAAATGAAGGAGTTAATGTTGAGGTTTTTATCAGTATTTTTGTCGGAATGGAGGTATTAAAAATCAGGGTTTTTGAGATATTTTGCGAGGGTTATAATTTTTAATCCGACCGTTGGATCGTGGTAATTTTTGGATATGTTATACATATATAAGTTGAGTATATGCCCACAAATTTTGAACCGTTAAAAATGAACGTATGATTTATTATGAATTTTACGAGATTACTGGTTCGAAAATTGTTGAATTTTTGGAGTTTATCATTTTGGTAGAAAATTCTAGAATTGGTGGGCCCCACTTGTGGTTGGTGAAGAAATGTGCTGAATTATATTTCAAATGTGGTGGGTGGGAATAGTAGCAGGTAAAGCCATCAGGTTGCAGGTCAAACCTACCAAATTTTTCCTATAAATAGAGGGCTAAGTTAGAATTGAAAATCACACCAGAAACATAAGCTTTCTCTCTTTCTCTCTCTATATTATGAAGCATATTTTGTGAGTTTTTAGATACTTGGTGAGTTGCTATTCATCAGTACAAGTTTCCTTCGGCTTTGCATACCGATCAGAAGTACTGCTCTTTTGAGGTAAGGGATAGTAAGGGATAGTAAAGGATTTTAAGGGATTTTAAGGGTTGTTATGATTTTCAGTTTCGTAATTTTTCTGATCTTCAAAAATTCTGGAAAAATTTGAAATGATATTTTGATGAGTTTTATTGATTGTGTCCAAAAATGGTGATTTTTGGATGTATAGATTGAGAGTTATGAATTTTATGAGAAAAGACTATTTTAAAAGTAACCGCTTATAATTCCTTGTGGTTAACTCCAAAATTGATGAAATTTTTATTGGGAGTACATGTATATGATAGAAGTATACTCTGTGAATTTCAGAATTTTTAGACAAAAGTACAATTTTTGATAAATGTCTAAATATTCGGCTATTTTGGCCATATGAAAAATAGTAAATGACTTTTAAAAATTCTGAGAAAAATATATGTTCACTATGGGACTATATTATGCTAAATCCCAGAAAAGAAATATTTTTGGAACTGATTTGGTATTTTTCATGAAAATGGTCTAGTTATGAGTAAATGAATTAAATATGTTTTGTGAAGAAAGAAAATTGGAAAATAGGATTTTATGGCTTGAGAATCCTATATGAGGTATATGCAGATTTTTGATGAGGGTTTTGGTTATTGATGATGAAATTGTAAGAGTTGGCATTTTATGATGATTAAATGCATTAATTAGTAAAGTGTAAACAATTAAAATAAATTGTTTATAAATTTAAGTAATGTTATTCTTTCAATATCATTATACCGAAATATTGGTATGAAATTTATTGTAGAATTTCTATCTTTTGTGTCGGGGTTACTATTCATGAGTTACGAATATTACTCTTGAGATTAAAACTATATGTTGATCATATTATTTTTATCATCATATATAACATTTTTATAACCCTGATGTTGAAATTCTCTTTCACTGGAGTGTAAAGATGGGTAGATTATTGGTATGATCATGACTAGGGTTCTCTTTGGCCTGTAGTGCAAAGTTGAATTGTGACTGGTATGATTATGACCATTGAATTTATAATTGAATATCTTAAGCTTAAGTGCAAAGGTGAATTGATCAACATGGTTATAATTATTGTTTATATAAATTCTGAAATGATTATATATTTCTTTGAGATATGAATATATTTGGCCTGTAGTGCAAATATGAATTGTTGATGAATATCTTTGGCATGTAGTGCAAAGATGGCCTGTTGATGAATATCTTTGGCCTGTAGTGCAAAGATGAACTGTTGTTGAATATCTTTGGCCCGTAGTGCAAAGATGGTTTGTTGATGAATATCTTTGGCCCGTAGTGCAAAGATGGATTTGTTAGTATGATTATAAACAGGAACTGTGATTTGGTATAACCATGATCTTTGATGTTTCAGGTAAAGACAGGTGATGAAAATTATCTTCGTCCTGGATGAGAAGAGGAATTTAGAACTACAGTTATGATTATGAGTTATTCATATGATTGTGGACCAGAATTGTTGATTGATGTTACAGGGATAAAACATTGTTGGTGGATTTTTAACATGGAGAAGATAATAGACTTTATAGTCTATTTGACTCTTCTAATGGATTGCTCGTTCCGCTGCAACTATGGTTGAAATTTTTATCATTTACCATATGTTCTAAATCTCTGATTTATTGTTGATGAAGGCTATTGATAATTGAATTATCTTTAGTCATGATATTCTTTACTGAGCTAGTTGTGCTCACCCTTTTGCTTCACAATTCCTTTCAGGTAATAAGAGTGTAGCTGGGTCGAGCGGGGGTAACAAGGGAATAGAACGGTGGTCATCATTTAGTAGTTATATTTGGTGAAGAAAATAGGGTGAGGCGAACCCAACGTTGGAAGGGTGTTTTGTCACTATCATACAAGATGTCTAATGACATACAACCTCGTGTCATCATAAGACAGGGTTGTGCTCATCCACTTGCTGAGTATATCTATGGGCACTACCTATATAATCTTGGTGTTTGTTTGAAGTATAATTCTCAATTAGAGACAGTGGAGATAATGATAAGTCAAGAGAAGACTCACCATTGGGAAGAATATGATAGTAATCTTCTCGTTTTTCTTTGGGGTCTATTGGGTCAACCAAGGATAATTCTGTGGCCATATGATATCTATCATAATCTAGATGCGTGGCCTCCCATGTACGAAGGTTTCCTTAAGCACTTCCCAAAGATTCTAATTTCTAAAACAGTTTTTGACTATACCTTTATGTAAGGTGTTATTGTGAGGTGATGTCCACGGTTGGAACATGAGTCACATTTGGTATATATTTGTATCCAAACTCACAGCATATGTGTTGTTGTATTTTGCACGACAATTGTTGTAATAAAGTTGTAGTTGTTATCTGTACCATGTATTTGGCGACTCAAAATGGGTTGGATGGAATGGACCTATTTTGGGGGCGTTACAGGTGGTATCAGAGCTATAAGTAAAGAGCCCCGAGCCTCTCGCTGGTGACTTCCTGTTGATGGGGGATGCACCGAAGCCAGACTCTCCGTAGGGGACGCCGTTCTGCGGTGGCAAACTGATAGGTACCACTGTGAGGTGCTGTCCACTGATGGGACATTTGTCACAGTTGGTATCAGAGCTTAGGGATATGATCTTTGGCGGAAATCGGGGAATATAACTAGGAGGAGAGAGATGAGTAAATCATTCGCTAGTGTGTCCTACCTAAGCTTATTTGTTGGTCAGTCATAATATCGAGATATTATGTGATATGTTAATTTGTTAAATTAACCCTTGTTTTGAAGCTGTATTCTAGAAAGATATCTGAAATACAGGAGATGAGCAATGGAGAAATCATGATGATAAGGAAGATGGAATCTGAAATGAAAGCAAGGTATTCTCAACTCTTTGAAATACCAGGTACGTAAATTTCGGGGACGAAATTTCATAAGGAGGGGAGATTGTAAGACCCCGAATTTTATGAAATAAAAGTATTCAATTTTTCTATTCAGTAAATGGTTAAATTGATAAAATTTTAAAGTTATGGGTGAAATATGAATTTTTTTTCAAAATAAGCAAGTGGTTATAAAATAATCATTGTTGTCGGGGAATATTCGTTTGGTCGTGGAATATTCTTTCTGTCGGGGAATATTCGTACGACGGCGCAGCTATTTGTGGGCCCCATAACAGAATAACTGTCGGGTGAAGAAAACGACAAATTTGAGTTTTTACAAATAACGGCGTAGTTGTTACCGTTAACACTGTTGGAATACCCGGTGGTTAAAATACAGTAATACGCGTTATTGCACAGTAGCACACGGTATTGCATAGTATTTTTGAAATTATTGATTCTTACGTAAGAAGGCACTACTCAATAATTGTTACAGTAATTACTGTTCAATATTTTATTTTATTGATTCAATAATTGCTGCGTTGATATTTTATATTATTGTTGTTTCAATAATTGTTGCTGCACAGTATTTTCTATTATCAGATCAATAATTCATATTATTTGAATAATATTATTAGATAACATTATTGGCAATGTCTAGAAAGTTCTGTCTAAGGAGAGGTTTGGTCATCTAATTGCGCGCTAGTAAGGAGAAATCCTTATTGGAAAGCCCCCTCTTTCCTGGGAACGGCCTGGTTGTCATAAATGTGATTCTGTAATATTATTTGTGAATAATTAATTATTGATTCATATGATAAGGAAATATTTATTTTATGTGGATATAAATGAGGGATATATTTTTGTGGTTAAAAATGAAGGAGTTAATGTTGAGGTTTTTATCAGTATTTTTATCGGAATGGAGGTATTAAAAATCAGGGTTTTTGAGATATTTTGCGGGGGTTATAATTTTTAATCCGACCGTTGGATCGTGGTAATTTTTGGATATGTTATACATATATAAGTTGAGTATATGCCCACAAATTTTGAACCGTTAAAAATGAACGTATGATTTATTATGAATTTTACGAGATTACTGGTTCGAAAATTGTTGAATTTTTGGAGTTTATCATTTTGGTAGAAAATTCTAGAATTGGTGGGCCCCACTTGTGGTTGGTGAAGAAATGTGCTGAATTATATTTCAAATGTGGTGGGTGGGAATAGTAGCAGGTAAAGCCATCAGGTTGTAGGTCAAACCTACCAAAATTTTCCTATAAATAGAGGGCTAAGTTAGAATTGAAAATCACACCAGAAACATAAGCTTTCTCTCTTTCTCTCTCTATATTATGAAGCATATTTTGTGAGTTTTTAGATACTTGGTGAGTTGCTATTCATCAGTACAAGTTTCCTTAGGCTTTGCATACCGATCAGAAGTACTGCTCTTTTGAGGTAAGGGATAGTAAGGGATAGTAAGGGATAGTAAAGGATTTTAAGGGATTTTAAGGATTGTTATGATTTTCAGTTTCGTAATTTTTCTGATCTTCAAAAATTCTGGAAAAATTTGAAATGATATTTTGATGAGTTTTATTGATTGTGTCCAAAAATGGTGATTTTTGGATGTATAGATTGAGAGTTATGAATTTTATGAGAAAAGACTATTTTAAAAGTAACCGCTTATAATTCCTTGTGGTTAACTCCAAAATTGATGAAATTTTTATTGGGAGTACATGTATATGATAGAAGTATACTCTGTGAATTTCAGAATTTTTAGACAAAAGTACAATTTTTGATAAATGTCTAAATATTCGGCTATTTTGGCCATATGAAAAATAGTAAATGACTTTTAAAAATTCTGAGAAAAATATATGTTCACTATGGGACTATATTATGCTAAATCCCAGAAAAGAAATATTTTTGGAACTGATTTGGTATTTTTCATGAAAATGGTCTAGTTATGAGTAAATGAATTAAATATGTTTTGTGAAGTAAGAAAATTGGAAAATAGGATTTTATGGCTTGAGAATCCTATATGAGGTATATGCAGATTTTTGATGAGGGTTTTGGTTATTGATGATGAAATTGTAAGAGTTGGCATTTTATGATGATTAAATGCATTAATTAGTAAAGTGTAAACAATTAAAATAAATTGTTTATAAATTTAAGTAATGTTATTCTTTCAATATCATTATACCGAAATATTGGTATGAATTTTATTGTAGAATTTCTATCTTTTGTGTCGGGGTTACTATTCATGAGTTACGAATATTACTCTTGAGATTAAAACTATATGTTGATCATATTATTTTTATCATCATATATAACATTTTTATAACCCTGATGTTGAAATTCTCTTTCACTGGAGTGTAAAGATGGGTAGATTATTGGTATGATCATGACTAGGGTTCTCTTTGGCCTGTAGTGCAAAGTTGAATTGTGACTGGTATGATCATGACCATTGAATTTATAATTGAATATCTTAAGCTTAAGTGCAAAGGTGAATTGATCAACATGGTTATAATTATTGTTTATATAAATTCTGAAATGATTATATATTTCTTTGAGATATGAATATATTTGGCCTGTAGTGCAAATATGAATTGTTGATGAATATCTTTGGCATGTAGTGCAAAGATGGCCTGTTGATGAATATCTTTGGCCTGTAGTGCAAAGATGAACTGTTGTTGAATATCTTTGGCCCGTAGTGCAAAGATGGTTTGTTGATGAATATCTTTGGCCCGTAGTGCAAAGATGGATTTGTTAGTATGATTATAAACAGGAACTTTGATTTGGTATAACCATGATCTTTGATGTTTCAGGTAAAGACAGGTGATGAAAATTATCTTCTTCCTGGATGAGAAGAGGAATTTAGAACTACAATTATGATTATGAGTTATTCATATGATTGTGGACCAGAATTGTTGATTGATGTTACAGGGATAAAACATTGTTGGTGGATTTTTAACATGGAGAAGATAATAGACTTTATAGTCTATTTGACTCTTCTAATGGATTGCTCGTTCCGCTGCAACTATGGTTGAAATTTTTATCATTTACCATATGTTCTAAATCTCTGATTTATTGTTGATGAAGGCTATTGATAATTGAATTATCTTTAGTCATGATATTCTTTACTGAGCTAGTTGTGCTCACCCTTCTATTTCACAATTCCTTTCAGGTAATAAGAGTGTAGCTGGGTCGAGCGGGGGTAACAAGGGAATAGAACGGTGGTCATCATTTAGTAGTTATATTTGGTGAAGAAAATAGGGTGAGGCAAACCCAACGTTGGAAGGGTGTTTTGTTACTATCATACAAGATGTCTAATGACATACAACCTCGTGTCATCATAAGACAGGGTTGTGCTCATCCACTTGCTGAGTATATCTATGGGCACTACCTATATAATCTTGGTGTTTGTTTGAAGTATAATTCTCAATTAGAGACAGTGGAGATAATGATAAGTCAAGAGAAGACTCACCATTGGGAAGAATATGATAGTAATCTTCTCGTTTTTCTTTGGGGTCTATTGGGTCAACCAAGGATAATTCTGTGGCCATATGATATCTATCATAATCTAGATGCGTGGCCTCCCATGTACGAAGGTTTCCTTAAGCACTTCCCAAAGATTCTAATTTCTAAAACAGTTTTTGACTATACCTTTATGTAAGGTGTTATTGTGAGGTGATGTTCACGGTTGGAACATGAGTCACATTTGGTATATATTTGTATCCAAACTCACAGCATATGTGTTGTTGTATTTTGCACGACAATTGTTGTAATAAAGTTGTAGTTGTTATCTGTACCATGTATTTGGCGACTCAAAATAGGTTGGATGGAATGGACCTATTTTGGGGGCGTTACAAAAGATATTCATATCTCGAAGAAATATATAATCATTTCAGAATTTATATAAACAATAATTATAACCATGTTAATCAATTCATCTTTACACTTAAGCTAAAGATATTCAATTATAAATTCAATGGTCATGATCATACCAGTTAACAATTCATATTTGCACTACAGGCCAAAGATACTTCTCAGTCACGATAATACCAATAATTTATCCATCCTTACACTCTAGTGAAAGAGAAATTCAACAGCAGGGTTATAAAAATGTTATATATGATAATAAAAAAAATATGATCAACAACTGCATTTATTTTCAAGAGCAACAATCATAAATCAACTATAATTTGTTCAGAAAAAGAAACTAATTTTTGTCGTGAATAGTAACTCGTAAAAAGTAACTCGTGAATAGTGACTCATAAATAGTAACCCCGACACAAAAAGTTAAAAATTCTATAATAAAATCCATACTAATATTTCGGTATAATGATATTGAAAGAATAACATTTCTTAAACTTATAAGTAATTTATTTCAATTGTTTACACTTTACTAAAATAATGCATTTAATCATCCTAAATTGTCAAACTCATAAGATTTCATTATCAATAACCAAAACCCTCATCAAAAATCTGCATATACCTCATATAGGATTCTCAAGCCATAAAATTCTATTTTTCAATTTTTTTACTTCACATAACATATTTAATTCATTTACTCATATCTAGTCTATTTTCATGAAAAATATCAAATCAATTTTAAAAATATTTCTTTTCAGGGATTTAGCAGAATATAGACCCATATTGAACATATATTTTTTTCAAAATTTTTAAAACTCATTTACTATTTTTCATATGGCCAAAACCGTCGAATATTTAGACATTTATCATAAATTGTATTTTTATCCAAAAATTTCGAAATTCACAGAGTACACTGATATTATATAGATGTACTCCCAATAAAAATTTCATCAATTTTGGAGTTAACCACAAAGAGTTATAAGCGGTTACTTTTAAAATAGTCTTTTCTCATAAAATTCATAACTCTTAATCTATAAATCCAAGAATCACCATTTTTGGACACAATCAATAAAACTCATCAAAATATCATTTTAAATTTTTTCAGAATTTTATGAAGGTCGGAAGAAGTACGAACTGAAAAATATAATAACCCTTAAAATCCCTTACCTCAAAAGAGCAATACTTCTGACTTAAATATCGGATATAAAGCCGAAGTAAACTTTTACTCTAAATACTCACAAAATACGCTCGATAATATAGAGAGAGAAAGAGAGAAAACTTATAAATTCTTGTGTAATTTTCAATTCTAACTAAGCACCCTATTTATAGGAAAATACTTAGAACGCCATAGGAGACTAAATAATAAAATATTATTATTTTCAAAACCAATCTACGCCACCCACCATTTTGAGTCAAGTATGCCTTCCTAGACAAAAATTAGCAGCCCATGTGTTTAATCAACACCAACCAAAGTGGGGCCCACCCATAAATTAATAAAAATTATTTAATTTTTGAAACTTCAATAATTCATAGAAAATAGACCGTCTATCAGAAAAATACGAATTTTATGTCCATTTTGCCTAAAATCGAATTCTCTACAACTTTGTAGCTTTGAGTTTTTTCAAATTTCAAACCAAAAATATCCGAAATTCACAAACGGATATTTTTAATACCTCCACACCGACAAAATACTGATAAAACACATCAGCATTAATTCCTTCATTTTTATCCACATAAAAATAAATATATCCATCATTTATATCCACATAAAATAAATATTTTCTTATCATATAAATCAATAATTAATTATTCACAAATAATATTACAGAATCACAATAATGACAACCAGGCAGTTCCCAGGAAATAGGGGGCTTTTCGATAAGGATTTCTCCTTACTGACGCGTAATTAGATGACCAAAACTCTCCTTAGACAGAACTTTCTAGACATTACCAATAATGCTATCTAATAATATTATTCAAATAATATGAATTATTGATCTGATAATGAAAAATACTATGCAGCAATAATTATTGAAACAACAATAATATAAAATATCAACGCAGCAATTATTGAATCAATAAAATAAAATATTGAACAGTAACTAATGTAATAATTATTGAGTAGTGCCTTCTTACGTAAGAATCAATAATTGGTACAATACCGTGTGCTACTGTATTTTAACCACCAGGTATTCTAACAGTATTAACGGTAACAACTACGCCGTTATTTATAAATAACTTATACTTATCATTTTCTTCATTCAATCGCTTTCCGTTATGGGGCCCACACAAGGCTGCGCCGTCGTACGAATATTCCCCGACAGCAAGAATATTTCACGACCAAACGAATATTCACCGACCAAAAATGAATATTTTATAACCACTTGCTTAGTTGAAATATTTACGCATTTTACCCATAACTAACCATATTAATCAAATCAACCCTTACTATTTCAAAATAATAAATAGAGAAAATTTAATTTTATTTATTAATAAGTTGGGGTCTTACAAATTCAATTTTATTCATTAAAAAGTTGGGGTCTTATAACTTCCCTCCTTATGAAATTTCGTCCTCAAAATTTACGTACCTGGTATTTCGAAGAGTTGAGAATACCTTGCTTTCATTTCAGATTTCATCTTCCCTGTCCTCATGATTACTTCATTGCTCATCTCCTGTATTTCAGATATCATTCTAGAATACAGCTTCAAAATAAAGGTTAATTGACATATAACAATTTGTCAACTTATGTAAAAAAAATTAGCTTAGGTAGGACATACACTAGCGAAGGATTTACTCGTCTCTCCCCTCCTAGTTCTAATCCCGGATCTCCGCCAAAGATCATATTCCTAATCTCTGATACCAAATGTGACAACTCCAAAATAGGTCCATTCCATCCAACCCATTCTGAATCGTCAAATACATGGTACAGAAAATAACTACAACTTTATTACCACAATTGTCGTGCAAAATACAACAACTCATGTGTTGTGAGCTTTGATACAAATATATATATCAACTGTGACTGTAAGACCCCAACTTTTATAAATAAAGATGAATTTTCTATAAATATCATTTTTGAATATTATGGAGTTAATTTGATATAATGTTATAGTTGTGGGTAATAAATTTTGCAAAGTAAGCAAGTTGTTATAAAATATTCGTTTGGTCGGAGAATATTCTTTTTGTCGGGGAATATTCGTACGACGGCACAATCATTGGTGGACCCCACAACGAAATTATTGTCGGATTGAGAAAACGACAGAATTATCTTTCTATAAAAATAACGGCTGAGGTGTTACCGTTAAAACCGTTAAAACTGTTGAACTACTCGGTAGTAAAAGTACAGTAATACGCGTGGTTGCATAGTAGCACACGGTATTGATTATTGATGCTTACGTGAGAAGTCACTCAGCTATACTCAATTATTGCTACAGTAATTGCTGCATCATATCTCTTAAATTATTGTCATAGTATCATCTGTATAATATGTTATATTATTGAGACGTTGTGGTAAGTTTGGTTATTTTATGGGGGGCCATATGTCATCATCTAAGAGTCTCTTCGTCAATAGTAATTACCGTCGTCAATAGTAATTACCGTCGTCAATAGTAATTACCGTCGTCAATAGTATTTACCTTGGTCAATAGTAATTACCTTCGTCAATAGTATTTACCTTGGTCAATAGTAATTACCTTCGTCAATAGTATTTACCTTGGTCAATAGTAATTACCTTCGTCAATAGTATTTACCTTGGTCAATAGTAATTACTTTCGTCAATAGTAGTTGTCCCTTCAATATTACCAAGAGTCATTTGACCCTTCGTTAAGACCAAGAGTCATTTGACCCTTCGTTAAGACCAAGAGCCACCCTCAGTTTTTCTATAAATAGAGGCCTAGGGCTTCATTATTTTTCACGAATTCATTCAAGCTATAGAGAGAGAAAGTATAGAGAGAATAAGAGAGAGAGAGACTAAAAGTATTCTGCTACATCACTTTTCCAATATCCAGTTCTTTTAAGGTAGGGAATATTATTTCTTTTATATTCATGAAGAGAACTTCTGTTATTCCATTTGTTATTATTCTGTTGGAATAACCAGTATACGCGGTCTACCCTATACTTGGTGACATTCTTCTATTATTCTGTTGGAACATCCTGTCTGTGTGTTTTACACCGGACCTGGTTCCGTTTATTATTCTGTTGGAACATCCTGTCTGTGTGTTTTACACCGGACCTGGTTCCGTTTTATTATTATTCTGTTGGAATATCCTGTCTGTGTGTTTTACACCGGACCTGGTTCCATTATTTATTATTCTGTCGGAATATCCTGTCTGTGCGTTTACGCCGGACCTGGTTCCATTATTTATTATTCTATTGGAATAACCTGTCTGTGCGGTCTATCGCATGCATGGTGATTTCTTTTGTTATTCCATTCTTTATTGTACTCAGTTGGTTAAGTTTTGACTTCTATACTCCATGAAATTTGTGGAATATCCTTGATAGTTGCGTTTCATCCAGTATCTTTTCAAGAAAATATTCTTCTAAGCATTCTTGAATTTTACTCCACAATGCAGTATCATGTTGACAATTTGGACGTTGTTAATTCCTGGATAAATTAATTCTTGAACTTGTTTTATTGAATTCTTATATCATTGTCATCATCCTCATGTTTATAAAATGTTGAAAGTCATCTGTGGCATGTAGTGCATAGATGGACTTGGTATGATTATGACCAGGGATTATTCGGTATAATCATGACCGTAATGTTACAAATGATGTGGTAAAAGTCCTCATTGGCCCGTAGTGCATTGATGGACAGTTGTTGGCATGATCATGACCATTAATGAATACACGAATATCCTTGGCCGTAGTGCAGGGGTGATTCGATGATGTGGATTATTTTATTAAGCTGAGTCTCAGCGATCACAGTGTTGAAAAACCTTTTAAATCATAAAAGATAGTAGAGTTTATTTTCTACTTGACTCTTTTAATGGATTGCTTGTTCCGCTGCAGTTAAACTTGATGTCTATTATATTTTATCAGTTTAACATTGTTGAAGGCTAATGATAATTTATTCTGCATTATCTTAGTCATAATATTTCTTACTGGGCTAGTTGAGCTCACCCTTTCTTTCACTGTTCTCTTCAGGAAATGAGAACGTAGCTGGGACAAGTCGGGGTACGGAGTGATGGTCCGAATGATAGTATTAGTTAGTAGTCCTCACTATTCTATGTAATGGTGTGTTAATAAATGTAATGAGGACTCCTTTTGAGTATGAATACTCTCTAGAAGATAATATTTGTATTCAAACTCACAGTTTATGTTTTGTCGTATTGTACACGACAGTTGTATTATTAAGTTGTATTTGTATTCTGTACTATGTATCTGACGACCCAAGATGGGTGATGTATACCTAATTTTGGGGGCGTCACAGTTGGTATCAGAGCTTAGGGATATGATCCCTGGCTAAGATGTGAGAATAGAACTAGGAGGGGAGAGACGGGGAATTCCTTCGCTAGTATGACATACCTAAGTTTATTTGCATGGTATTTAATTGGTCGGTCATAATATAAGGATAATATATGACATATCAATTAATTTTTATTTTGTGGCAGTATCTGAAAATGGCATCTGAGAATGTTGAGAATAGCAATGGAGCACAGACGACTGTTGATTCACCACATATCAATAATCAGGATAATGTGCATCAGGAAGGTGTCAATCCTCATGCAAACAACAACACTGACCAAATGATGAATGATCAAATGTTCAGAGGCTTTATGCAATTCATGCAACAACAGGTGAAAGCGGCTCCTGTCCACAACGTAGGTGGAAATACTGGAAACTCTCAGGCGGTCACCGCTAAACAGTTTAAGGAGCTGGGACCACCGGAGTTTAAGGGAGAACCCAAACCACTTGTAGCTGAAACATGGATAAAGCAGATCACCAAGATATTTGATGTCTTGGGTTGCTCCGAGGAGCAAAAGGTTCCCTTTGCCGCCTTTATGTTGCGAGGAGAGGCAGATTACTGGTGGGAATCGATAAAGCGTACTCAACCTGCCGCACTGAAGATGTCTTGGGAGAAGTTCCAAGAGCTGTTTAACGACAAATACTTTCCCGAGAGTATTCGTCACATGAAGGAGGTGGAGTTCATCAAATTGGAGCAGAATAATATGACCGTGTCGCAGTACGAGGCAAAATTTGCGGAGTTATCCCGGTTTGCGTCCCACCTGGTGGATAATGAAGAAAGAATGACGCGGATGTTTTTAAGAGGTTTGAAGCCGGAGATACGTCAACATCTTGTTTCTCATAAACTGTGTTTGTATTCAGATGTTGTAAATAGGGCTCAGTTGGTGGAGCGCGATAACGAGACAACGCAACCAAAAGAGAGCAGCCGGCAAAATGATAATACCAGTGAGAGCAGTCATCGAAGCGGTGACAACAAGCGTGGAGGGAATCAACAGGCCAGAAATGGTAACCACTTCGGTGGTAATCAGGGCCAAAACAATAAGAATGGACATTTCAAGAAGAGGAGATTCAACAATGATGGAAAGACGTCAGCACCAGCACCTGTCGTTAAGGAAGGAGAACGACCACCTATCATATGTTTCAAATGCGGAGGGGAGGGGCACATCAGTCCAAACTGCGCGATGCCGTCCAAAGCATGTTATAATTGTGGAAGAGAAGGTCATTTAGCCCGATTTTGTCGTTTACCGAAGACAAATTCAGCTAGGATGGAGGCACCAAAGGCCGTCCCAGAAAAGTCAAAACCGGTTGTGCAAGGGAGAGCGTTTGTTGTGAACTCCCAGAAGCAAGGAACCCGAATGAGGTCATCACGGGTAAGCTTATCATAAACTCTAACGAAGTCTATACTTTATTTGATACCGGTTCAACCCATTCTTTTATTTCTCCTACTTGCGCTCATCGATTAAATTTGATTCCGGAGAAATTAGACTTTGACTTAGCTGTTGAAACTCCATTGGGAGAAACCTTCATTACATCCACGGTTTATAAGTCTTGTTTGGTTCAAGTTGGTACCCACACATTACCTGTCGATCTTATTTCATTAAAAATACTTGCATTTGACGTGATTCTAGGGATTGATTGGTTAACTACTCATCATGCAAAAATTGATTGTTTTCGTAAGGTTGTTAGCTTTCATATTCCTAATCGACCTATTATGCGAATTCAAGCAACCAAACCATTAAAATCAATCGCTGTCATCTCAAGCCATAAAGCTATTCGTTTATTGAAAAACGGATGTCAAGCTTTCTTAGCTCATGTCACAGATCTAAACAAAAATACGTCAGCTTTGAATGATATTTCTGTTGTTAATAAATTTCCTGACGTATTTCCCGAAGAACTTCCTGGCCTACCCCCAGAGCGTGAAATTGAATTTTGTATCGACCTTGAACCCGGTACAAAACCCATTTCCAAAGCCCCATATCGAATGGCTCCTATTGAACTTCAGGAGTTAAAGACCCAACTGCAGGAATTGTTAGACATTGGTTTTATTCGTCCTAGTACTTCTCCTTGGGGTGCTCCTGTTCTGTTCGTGAAGAAGAAAGATGGGAGTATGCGACTTTGTATTGATTATCGGGAGTTGAATCATGTCACCATCAAAAATAGGTACCCATTGCCACGTATTGATGACCTGTTTGACCAGTTGCAAGGAGCACAATTCTTTTCAAAGATCGATCTTCGTTCTGGATATCATCAGCTGAAGGTTAGAACTGAGGATATTCCAAAGACGGCTTTTAGAACTCGGTACGGGCATTATGAATTCTTAGTTATGTCTTTTGGATTGACTAATGCTCCTGCTGCCTTCATGGATATGATGAACAGGGTATTTAAGGAATATTTGGATCACTTTGTGGTCGTCTTTATCGATGACATCCTTGTTTATTCCAAAAGCCGTGAAGATCATGAGCAACACTTGAGGCTGGTACTCCAAAAGCTTCGTGAATACAAACTTTATGCCAAGTTGAAGAAATGCGAGTTCTGGCTGGAAGAGGTAGCATTCCTTGGGCACGTAGTATCAAGTCGTGGAATATCGGTTGACCCGGCAAAGATTGAAGCTATTCAAAGCTGGGAGCAACCTAAATCAGTGACCGAGGTACGTAGCTTTCTTGGTTTAGCTGGTTATTATCGGAGATTCGTGGAAGGATTTTCTCGAATCGCTACTCCATTAACTCAGCTGACTCGGAAAGATACAAAGTTTGGTTGGAGCGAAGAATGTGAGCAGAGTTTTCAAGAACTCAAGAGGAGACTCATTTCAGCACCTGTTCTAACAATACCATCTGGCTCGGAGGGATTTGTCATCTACAGTGATGCTTCGAGCAAAGGGTTGGGATGCGTTCTCATGCAACATGGAAAAGTCATAGCCTATGCATCAAGACAACTCAAGGAATATGAGAGGAATTATCCTACTCATGATCTAGAGTTGGCAGCTGTTGTCTTTGCACTTAAAATTTGGAGGCATTACTTGTATGGGGAGAAAGTGGAGATCTTTACGGATCATAAAAGCCTCAAATATTTCTTCACTCAAAAGGAACTCAACATGCGACAACGACGTTGGCTTGAACTGTTGAAAGATTATGATCATACCATTCAATACCATCCTGGAAAAGCGAACGTGGTAGCTGACGCATTGAGTAGAAGATCATATGCGGGTACAAGTGCAATATTAACAACGCAAAGGCCCATTTTGTGTGACTTGCAAAGGATGGAGATAGAGTTGAAGACTCCAGGGACCCATGTGATGATGGCGAATATACGAGTAGAACCGACTTTAATCGATAAAGTTAAAGCTGCTCAAGCTACAGACCTGGAGCTGATGCGTATGAGGAAGAAAGTGCAAGAAGGTTCTATGCCGGAAGCAAGAATCGATGAAGAAGGAATACTTCGAGTCAACTCCAGACTTTGTGTTCCTAACAACCCTGATTTAAAGTATGAAATCATGATGGAGGCGCACAACACACCGTTTGCAATCCATCCTGGAAGTACCAAAATGTATCATGATCTTCGTCATACATTTTGGTGGAGCAATATGAAGAGAGAGATAGCGTTGTTTATCTCAAGGTGTCTAACTTGTCAACGAGTCAAAGCGGAGCATCAAGTACCAAAAGGTCCATTGCAACCACTTGAAATTCCAGAATGGAAGTGGGAGCACATTACCATGGATTTCGTTACCGGTCTTCCTAGGGTTTCTCAAGGTATTGATGCGATTTGGGTCATTGTTGATAGATTGACCAAGTCTGCTCATTTCTTACCGATACGAGAAACTTATACACTTGAACGTCTTGCTCGTATGTACATAAACGAGATTGTAAGACTGCATGGTATGCCAGTATCCATAGTTTCTGATCGAGACCCAAGATTCACTTCACGATTTTGGGTTAGTTTACAAAAAGCTATGGGCACGGAGTTACGATTTAGTTCAGCATATCATCCTCAGACGGACGGACAATCAGAGAGGACTATTCAAACTCTTGAAGATCTATTAAGACTCTGTGTCTTTGACTTCAAGGGAAGTTGGGACAAGTTCTTACCATTGGTGGAGTTTTCCTACAACAACAGTTATCAAGCAAGTATTGGCATGGCTCCATTCGAAGCATTGTATGGAAGAAAATGTCGTTCTCCAGTATGCTGGGATGAGGTGGGCGAAGCAACGTTGTTGGGACCGGAGTTGGTACGTATGACTACAGAAAAGATTCAAACGATCCGACAACGTATAAAAACCTCACAAGATCGACAAAAGAGTTATGCTGATCTTCATCGAAAGGACGTGGAATTTGATGTAGGAGATCATGTGTTCTTACGTGTTGCTCCATGGAAAGGAGTTACGAGATTTGGAAAGAGAGGAAAGCTAAATCCTCGATTCATCGGTCCATTTTTAATCCTCGATCGAGTAGGAACTGTGGCTTATAGACTCGCTTTACCGCCAAGTATGTCTCGTGTTCATAACGTTTTCCACATATCCATGTTACGCAAATATGTGGAAGACCCGAACCACATTATTGAGTTAGAACCGGACGAAATAGCGGAGGATTTGACGTATGAAGAAGTTCCTGTTCAAATCTTGGATAAGAAGGAACATATTCTACGCTCCAAGGTTATACCTCAAGTCAAAGTTTTGTGGAGAAACCACGATGTTGAGGAAATGACTTGGGAGTTAGAATCAGAAATGAAATCAAGGTATCCTTACCTCTTCGACATACCAGGTACGTACCCTAATTTCGAGGGCGAAATTTCATAAGAAGGGGAGGTTGTAAGACCCCAACTTTTATAAATAAAGATGAATTTTCTATAAATATCATTTTTGAATATTATGGAGTTAATTTGATATAATGTTATAGTTGTGGGTAATAATAAATTTTGCAAAGTAAGCAAGTTGTTATAAAATATTCGTTTGGTCGGAGAATATTCTTTTTGTCGGGGAATATTCGTACGACGGCACAATCATTGGTGGACCCCACAACGGAATTATTGTCGGATTGAGAAAACGACAGAATTATCTTTCTATAAAAATAACGGCTGAGGTGTTACCGTTAAAACTGTTGAACTACTCGGTAGTAAAAGTACAGTAATACGCGTGGTTGCATAGTAGCACACGGTATTGATTATTGATGCTTACGTGAGAAGTCACTCAGCTATACTCAATTATTGCTACAGTAATTGCTGCATCATATCTCTTAAATTATTGTCATAGTATCATCTGTATAATATGTTATATTATTGAGACGTTGTGGTAAGTTTGGTTATTTTATGGGGGGCCATATGTCATCATCTAAGAGTCTCTTCGTCAATAGTAATTACCGTCGTCAATAGTAATTACCGTCGTCAATAGTAATTACCGTCGTCAATAGTATTTACCTTGGTCAATAGTAATTACCTTCGTCAATAGTATTTACCTTGGTCAATAGTAATTACCTTCGTCAATAGTATTTACCTTGGTCAATAGTAATTACTTTCGTCAATAGTAGTTGTCCCTTCAATATTACCAAGAGTCATTTGACCCTTCGTTAAGACCAAGAGCCACCCTCAGTTTTTCTATAAATAGAGGCCTAGGGCTTCATTATTTTTCACGAATTCATTCAAGCTATAGAGAGAGAAAGTATAGAGAGAATAAGAGAGAGAGAGACTAAAAGTATTCTGCTACATCACTTTTCCAATATCCAGTTCTTTTAAGGTAGGGAATATTATTTCTTTTATATTCATGAAGAGAACTTCTGTTATTCCATTTGTTATTATTCTGTTGGAATAACCAGTATACGCGGTCTACCCTATACTTGGTGACATTCTTCTATTATTCTGTTGGAACATCCTGTCTGTGTGTTTTACACCGGACCTGGTTCCGTTTATTATTCTGTTGGAACATCCTGTCTGTGTGTTTTACACCGGACCTGGTTCCGTTTTATTATTATTCTGTTGGAATATCCTGTCTGTGTGTTTTACACCGGACCTGGTTCCATTATTTATTATTCTGTCGGAATATCCTGTCTGTGCGTTTACGCCGGACCTGGTTCCATTATTTATTATTCTATTGGAATAACCTGTCTGTGCGGTCTATCGCATGCATGGTGATTTCTTTTGTTATTCCATTCTTTATTGTACTCAGTTGGTTAAGTTTTGACTTCTATACTCCATGAAATTTGTGGAATATCCTTGATAGTTGCGTTTCATCCAGTATCTTTTCAAGAAAATATTCTTCTAAGCATTCTTGAATTTTACTCCACAATGCAGTATCATGTTGACAATTTGGACGTTGTTAATTCCTGGATAAATTAATTCTTGAACTTGTTTTATTGAATTCTTATATCATTGTCATCATCCTCATGTTTATAAAATGTTGAAAGTCATCTGTGGCATGTAGTGCATAGATGGACTTGGTATGATTATGACCAGGGATTATTCGGTATAATCATGACCGTAATGTTACAAATGATGTGGTAAAAGTCCTCATTGGCCCGTAGTGCATTGATGGACAGTTGTTGGCATGATCATGACCATTAATGAATACACGAATATCCTTGGCCGTAGTGCAGGGGTGATTCGATGATGTGGATTATTTTATTAAGCTGAGTCTCAGCGATCACAGTGTTGAAAAACCTTTTAAATCATAAAAGATAGTAGAGTTTATTTTCTACTTGACTCTTTTAATGGATTGCTTGTTCCGCTGCAGTTAAACTTGATGTCTATTATATTTTATCAGTTTAACATTGTTGAAGGCTAATGATAATTTATTCTGCATTATCTTAGTCATAATATTTCTTACTGGGCTAGTTGAGCTCACCCTTTCTTTCATTGTTCTCTTCAGGAAATGAGAACGTAGCTGGGACAAGTCGGGGTACGGAGTGATGGTCCGAATGATAGTATTAGTTAGTAGTCCTCACTATTCTATGTAATGGTGTGTTAATAAATGTAATGAGGACTCCTTTTGAGTATGAATACTCTCTAGAAGATAATATTTGTATTCAAACTCACAGTTTATGTTTTGTCGTATTGTACACGACAGTTGTATTATTAAGTTGTATTTGTATTCTGTACTATGTATCTGACGACCCAAGATGGGTGATGTATACCTAATTTTGGGGGCGTCACAGTGACTCTTGACACCAACTTGGGTAGCACGTCACCATGACATCTTACATAAAGGTATAGTCAAAAACTGTTTTAGAAATTAAAATCTTTGAGAAGTGCTCAAAAAAACCTTCGTACATGGGAGGCCATGCGTCTAGGTTATTATAGATATCATATGTCCACAGAATTATCCTTGGTTGACCCAATAGACCCCAAAGAAAAATGAGAAGATTACTATCATATTCTTTTCAATGGTAGGTCTTTTCTTGACATATCATTTTCTCCACTGTCTCCAATTGAGAATTATACTTCAAACAAACACCAAGATTATATAGGTAGTGCTCGTAGATATACTCAGCAAGTGAATGTGCACAACCGTGTCTTATGATGACACGAGGTTGTATGTCATTAGACATCTTATATGATAGTGACAAAACACCCTTCCAACGTTGGGTTCGCCTCACCCTATTTGATTCACCAAATATAACTACTAAATGATTACCACCGTTCTATTCCCCTGTTACCCCCGCTCGACCAAGCTACACTCTTATTACCTGAAAAGAATTGTGAAACAGAAGGGTTAGCACAACTAGCCCAGTAAAGAATATCATGACTAAAGATAAATAAATTATCAATAGCCTTCAACATAATTAAATCAGAAATTTAGAACATAGATGATAAAAATTTTCAACCATACTTGCAGCGGAACGGGCAATCCATTAGAAGAGTCAAATAGACCATAAAATCTATTATCTTCTCCATGTTAAATGTCCACCAACAATATTTTATCCATGTAACAATAATCAACAGTTCCTTTCCACAATCATATGAATAACTCATAATCATAATTGTAATTCTAAATTCCTCTTCGCATCTAGGATAAAGATAATTTTCATCACCTGAAACATCAAAGATCATGGTTATACCAAATCACAGTTCATGTTCATAATCATAATCATACTAATAAATTTATCTTTGCACTACGGCCCAAAGATATTCATCAACAAGTCGTCTTTGCACTACAAGCTAAAGATATTCAACAACAGGTCATCTTTGCATTACGAGCCAAAGATATTCATCAACAACTCATCTTTGCACTACAGGCCAAAGATATTCAACAATAAGTCATCTTTGCATTACGAGCCAACGATATTCATCAATAATTCATCTTTGCACTACGGGCCAAAGATATTTATCAATAATTCATCTTTGCACCACAGGCTAAAGATATTCATATCTCGAAGAAATATATAATCATTTCAGAATTTATATAAACAATAATTATAACCATGTTAATCAATTCATCTTTACACTTAAGCTAAAGATATTCAATTATAAATTCAATGGTCATGATCATACCAGTTAACAATTCATCTTTGCACTACAGGCCAAAGATACTTCTCAGTCACGATCATACCAATAATTTACTCATCTTTACACTCAAGTGAAAGAGAAATTCAACATCAGGGTTATAAAAATGTTATATATGATAATAAGAATAATATCATCAACAACTGCATTTATTTTCAAGAGCAACAATCATAAATCAACGATAATTTGGTCAGAAAAAGAAACCAATTTTTGTCATGAATATTACTCGTGAATAGTAACTCGTGAATAGTAACTCGTAAATAGTAACTCGAAAATAGTGATTCATAAATAGTAACCCCGACACAAAAAGGTAGAAATTCTACAATAAAATTCATATTAATATTTCGGTATAATGATATTGAAAGAATAACATTTCTTAAACTTATAAGTAATTTATTTTAATTGTTTACACTTTACTAAAATAATGCATTTAATCATTCTAAAATGTCAAACTCATAAGATTTCATTACCAATAACCAAAATCCTCATCAAAAATCTGCATATACCTCATATAGGATTCTCAAGCCATAAAATCCTATTTTCTAATTTTTTTTACTTCACATAACATATTTAATTCATTTACTCATAACTAGTCTATTTTCATGAAAAATACCAAATCAATTTCAAAAATATTTCTTTTCTGGGATTTAGCAGAATATAGTCCCATATTGAACATATATTTTTCTCAGAATTTTTAAAACTCATTTATTATTTTTCATATGGCCAAAATCGCCGAATATTTAGACATTTATTATAAATTGTACTTTTATCCAAAAATTTCAAAATTCAAAGAGTACACTGATATTATACAGATGTACTCCCAATAAAAATTTCATCAATTTTGGAGTTAACCATAAAGAGTTATAAGCGGTTACTTTTAAAATAGTCTTTTCTCATAAAATTCATAACCCTTAATCTATACATCCAAAAATCACTATTTTTGGACACAATCAATAAAACTCATCAAAATATCATTTTAAATTTTTTCAGAATTTTCTGAAGGTCGAAAGAAGTACGAACTAAAAAACATAATAACCCTTAAAATCCCTTACCTCAAAAGAGCAGTACTTCTGACTTGAATATCGGATATAAAGCCGAAGTAAACTTTCACTCTAAGTACTCATAAAATACATTCGATAATATAGAGAGAGAAAGATAGAAAACTTATGAATTCTGGTGTGATTTTCAATTCTAACTAAGCACCCTATTTATAGGAAAATGCTTAGAACGCCAAAGGAGACTAAATAATAAAATATTATTATTTTCAAAACCAATCTACGCCACCCACCATTTTGAGTCAAGCATGCCTTCCTAGACAAAAATTAGCAGCCCATGTGTTTAATCAACACCAACCAAAGTAGGTCCCACCCATAAATTAATAAAAATTATTTTATTTTTCGAAACTTCAATAATTCATAGAAAATAGACCGTTTATCAGAAAAATACGAATTTTATGTCTATTCTGCCTGAAATCAAATTCTCTACAACTTTGTAGCTTTGAGTTTTTCCAAATTCCAAACCAAAAATATCCGAAATCCACAAACGGATGATTTTTAATACCTCCATACCGACAAAATACTGGTAAAACATCTCAACATTAATTTTTTCATTTTTATCCACATAAAAATAAATATATCCATCATTTATATCCACATAAAATAAATATTTCCTTATCATATAACTTAATAATTAATTATTCACAAATAATATTACAAAATCACAATAATGACAACCAGACAGTTCCCAAGAAAGAGGGGCTTTCCGATAAGGATTTTTCCTTATTGGCGCGTAATTAGATGACCAAACCTCTCCTTAGACAGAACTTTTTAGACATTGCCAATAATGCTATCTAATAATATTATTCAAATAATATGAATTATTGATCTGATAATGAAAAATATTGTGCAGCAACAATTATTGAAACAACAATAATATAAAATATCAACGCAGCAATTATTGAATCAATAAAATAAAATATTGAACAGTGACTATTGTAACAATTATTGAGTAGTGCCTTCTTACGTAAGAATCAATAATTGGTGTAATACCGTGTGCTACTGTATTTTAACCAGCAGATATTCCAACAGTATTAACGATAACAACTACGCCGTTATATATAAATAACTTATACTTGTCATTTTCTTCATCTAATCGCTTTCCGTTATGGGGCCCACACAAGGCTGCGCCGTCTTACGAATATTCTCCGACAGCAAGAATATTCCACGACCAAACGAATATTCACCGACCAAAAAAGAATATTTTATAACCACTTGCTTATTTGAAATATTTGCGCATTTTACCCATAACTAACCACATTAATCAAATCAACCCTTACTATTTTAATATAATAAATAGAGAAAATTTAATTTTATTTATTAATAAGTTGGGGTCTTACAAATTCGATTTTATTCATTAAAAAGTTGGGGTCTTACACGGCTTGTGGATTGACCTTCTTAAAAATTGAGGTGTGCCATAGGATCTTTCCCTACGACCTGTAAAGATCAATATTAGTAGAGCCTTGCTCTGATACCAAATGTAATTCTGTAATATAGCACACTTAGAGGGGGGGTGAATAGGTGTAAATACTTAGAAGTGATCTACAGTGGCCAAGTTTTGAAGTTTACTATAACAGGCTATAATCGGACGGTCTAACCCTGTCTGTATTAGTTCTATTCTTAGACTGTTATAAACGGATAGCTAATACATGTCCGTATTAGTATAAAATTTCTCCTACTAAAACCAAAATCGGCAGAATATAAAACTTAAAAACAGAAACACGAAAAATAAATCACACCGAGATTTTTTACGTGGTTCAGCCCCTATTCTCTAGTCTAGTAGCCTAATCCACGTCCAATCCCAACTAGGATTGGAGACTCACTTTATTAAAATAGTACTCAACAATTACAAAGTAAATAACTCCCTGTTACAACGAAGATCGATTGGACACCTCTGCCCCCTTTGCACCTCTGCAACACCTCTCACCTCTAAGACTTTGATAGCTTCGTTGTACAAACTGAATATTATTAAAATAAAAACCCCAAGCCAACCTAGACTTGTACTATGTTTACAATAGATATAAAGAAGAAATACAAGAACACTGTAAACCAAGACTAAAGGAGTGTTATGATGATTTGTATCTTGGATAGCTTTCTTGAAAAATATTCGTTCTGCAGTCGTGTGTCTTCATGAAGCTGAGCAACGCAGTATATAAAGGAGTTGGAGTAAAGCAACGGTTAGACATATATATATTGGAAGAATATAACCCAACAATTAAATATGAGAAATTTAAGGAATACCAATACCAGATTTTCAATCTCCTTAAAATACTCCAATACATATTTGAATTAGTCTCCAAAACAAATCAGATTTAGATTTAAACATAGAAAGCATGAGATAAAAATAAACCAACTTGTTTTACTTACTCCAAACTGCAGTAACTTTTGTATATTAGCAAATAAAGTGTAGTATTAACCCATGCAATAACCCATGCAAACTGTTATACCAATATGCAAGAAAATATTTGATTAACATGACTAAATAAAATTATAAGACAATATAAAATCAATTTAGCCCATATAAACATTGTCATCATTAAAACCACAAAATAAAAATACTAACACTCATAAGTATCAGCTCCAGGTCTGTAGCTTGAGCAGTTTTAACTTTATCAATTAAAGTCGGTTCTACTCGTATATTCGCCATCATCACATGGGTCCCTAGAGTCTTTAACTCTATCTCCATCCTTTACAAGTCACACAAAATGGGTCTTTGCGTTGACAATATCGCATTCGCACTTGCATATGATCTTTTAGTCAATGCATCAACTACCACGTTCGCTTTTCCAGGATGGTATTGAATAGTATGATCATAATCTTTCAACAGTTCAAGCCAATGTCGTTGTCGCATGTTGAGTTCCTTTTGAGTGAAGAAATATTTGAGGCTTTTATGATCCGTAAAGATCTCCACTTTCTCCCCATATAAGTAATGCTTCCAAATCTTTAGTGCGAAAACAACAGCTGCCAACTCTAGATCGTGAGTAAGATAATTCCTCTCATATTCTTTGAGTTGTCGTGAGGCATAGGCTATGACTTTCCCATGTTGCATGAGAACACATCCTAACCCTTTGCCCGAAGCATCACTGTAGATGACAAATCCCTCCGAACCAGATGATATTGTCAGAACAGGTGCTGAAATGAGTCTCATCTTGAGTTCTTGGAAACTCTTCTCATATTCCTCGCTCCAACCGAACTTTGTATCTTTTTGAGTCAGCTAAGTTAGTGGAGTAGCGATTCGAGAAAACCCTTCTACGAATCTCTGATAATAACCAGCTAAGCCGAGAAAGCTACATACTTCGGTCACTGATTTAGGTTGCTCCCAGCTTTGAATAGCTTCAATCTTTGCTGGGTCAACAGATATTTCATGACTTGATACCACATGTCCAAGGAATGCTACTTCCTCAAGCCAGAATTCGTATTTCTTCAACTTGGCATAAAGCTTATGTTCACGAAGCTTTTAGGAGTATCAGCCTCAAGTGTTGCTCATGATCTTCACGGCTTTTGGAATAAATAAGGATGTCATCGATAAAAACGACCACAAAGTGATCTAAATATTTCTTGAATACTCGGTTCATCATATCCATGAAGGCAGCAGGAGCATTAGTCAATCCAAAAGATATGACTAAAAATTCATAGTGTCCGTACCGAGTTCTGAAGGCAGTCTTTGGAATATCCTCAGTTTTAACCTTCAGCTGATGATATCCAGAACGAAGATCGATCTTTGAAAAGAATTTGACTCCTTGCAACTGGTCAAACAGGTCATCAATACGTGGCAATGAGTACCTATTTTTGATGCTGACATGATTCAACTCACGATAATCAATACAAAGTCGCATACTCCCATCTTTCTTCTTCACGAATAGAACAAGAGCACCCCAAGGAGAAGTACTAGGACGAATAAAGCCAATGTCTAACAATTCCTGCAGTTGTGTCTTTAACTCTTGAAGTTCAATAGGAGCCATTCGATATGGGACTTTGGAAATGGGTTTTGTACCAGGTTCAAGGTTGATACAAAATTCAATTTCACGCTCTGGGGGTAGGCCAGGAAGTTCTTTAGGGAATACGTCAAGAAATTCATTAACAATAGAAATATTATTCAAAACTGACGTATTTTTATTTAGATCCGTGACATGAGCTAAGAAAGCTTGACATCCGTTTTTCAATAAATGAATAGCTTTATGGCTTGAGATGACAGTGATTGATTTTAATGGTTTGGTTGCTTGAATTTGCATAATAGGTTGGTTAGGAATATGAAAGCTAACAACCTTACGAAAACAATCAATTTTTGTATGATGAGTAGTTAACCAATCAATCCCTAGAATCACATCAAATGCAAGTATTTTTAATGAAATAAGATCGACAGGTAATGTGAGGGTACCGATTTGAACCAAACAAGACTTATAAACAGTGGATGTAATGAAAGTTTCTCCCAACGGAGTTTTCACAGATAAGTCAAAGTTTAATTTCTCCGGAGTTAAATTTAATCGCTGAGCGCAAGTAGGAGAAATAAAAGAATGGATAGAACTGGTATCAAATAAAGTATAGACTTTGCTAGAGTTTATGATAAGCTTACCCGTGATGACCTCATTCGGGTTTCTTGCTTTCTGGGAGGTCACAACAAACGCTCTCCCTTGCACTATCAGCTTTGACTTTTCTGGGACGGCCTTTGGTGCCTCCATCCTGGCTGAACTTGTCTTTGGTGAATGACAAAATCGGGCTAAGTGACTTTCTCTTCCACAATTATAACATGCTTTGGACGGCATCACGCAGTTTTGACTGATGTGTCCTTCCCCTCTGCATTTGAAGCATATGATAGGTGGTCGTTCTCCTTCCTTAACAACGGGTGCTGGTGCTGACGTTCTTCCATCATTGTTGAATCTTCTCTTCTTGAAATGTCCATTCTTATTATTTTGGCCCTGATTACCACCGAAGTGGTTACCACTTCTAGCCTGTTGATTCCCTCCACGCTTGTTGTCACCGCTTCGATGACTGCTCTCATTGGTATTATCATTTTGCCGGTTGCTCTCTTTTGGTTGCGTTGACTCGTTATCGTGCTCTACTAACTGAGCCATATTTACAACATCGGAATACAAACACAGTTTATGAGAAATAAGGTGTTGACGTATCTCCGGCTTTAAACCTCTTAAAAATATTCGCGTCATTCTCTCTTCATTATCCACCAAGTGGGATGTAAACCGAGACAACTCGGCAAACTTCGCTTCATACTGCGACACGGTCATATTATTCTGCTCCAACTTGATGAATTCTACCTGTTTTATGTGTCGAATAATTTTGGGAAAGTACTTGTAGTTGAATAGCTCATGGAACTTCTCCCAAGACATCTTGAGTGCGTCAGGCTGGGTACGTTTTACAGATTCCCACCAATAATCTGCCTCTTCACGCAACATGAAGGTGGCGAAGGGAAGCTTTTGCTCCTCGGAGCATCCCAAGACATCAAATATCTTAGTGATCTGCTTTATCCATGCTTCCGCCTTAAGTGGTTTTGGCTCTCCAATAAACTCCGGTGGTCCCAGCTCCTTGAACTGTTTAGCGGTGACCGTCCGAGAGTTTCTAGTGTTTCCACCTATATTTTGGACAGGAGCCGCTCTCGCCTGATGTTGCATGAATTGGATAAAGTCTCTGAACATTCCATCATTCATCATTTGGTCAGTGTTATTGTTTGCATGAGGCTTGTCGCCTTCCTGATGCACATTCTCCTGATTATTGATATGTGGAGACTCAACGGTCTCCTGTGCTCCATTGCTATTCTCAACATTCTCGGATATCATTTTCAGATACTGTCACAAAACAAAGGTTAGTTGATATTATAACATATTATCTTTATACTCCGACCAACCAATTAAATACCAAATAAAATTAGGTAGGTCATTCTAGCGAAGGAATTTCCCGTCTCTCCCCTCCTAGTTCTAGTCTCACATCTTAGCCAGGGATTATATCCCTAAGCCCTGATACCAACTGTGACGCCCCCAAAATAAGTATACATCACCTATTCTGGGTCGCCAAATACATGGTACAGAATACAAATACAATCTTTAATATACAACAAGAGAGCTGTGAGTTTCAATACAAATACTGTCTTCTAGACAATATCCACTCTCAGAATAAGTCCTCATTACATTTATTATCACACTATTTAACAGAATAGTGAGGACTACTAATGTGACAACCCCAAAATAGGTCTATTCCACCTAACCTATTCTGAGTCGCCAAATACATGGTACAGAAAATAACTACAACTTTATTACAACAATTGTCGTACAAAATACAACAACACATATGCTGTGAGTTTGGATACAAATATATATCAACTGTGACTCGTGTCCCAACCATAATGTAACAAATGTCCCAACCGTGGACAGCACCTCACAGTGATACCTACATAAAGGTATAGTCAAAAACTGTTTTAGAAATTAGAATCTTTGGGAAGTGCTCAAGAAAACCTTCGTACATGGGAGGCCATGCGTCTAGGTTATGATAGATATCATATGGCCACAGAATTATCCTTGGTTGACCTAATAGACCCCAAAAAAATGAGAAGATTACTATCATATTCTTCCCAATGGTGAGTATTCTCTTGACATATCATTATCTCTACTGTCTTTAATTGAGAATTATACTCCAAACAAACACCAAGATTATATAGGCAGTGCTCGTAGATATACTCCGCAAGTGGATGAGCACATCCCTGTCTTACGATGACATGAGGTTGTATATCATTAAACATCTTGTATGATAGTGGCAAAACACCCTTCCAACGTTGGGTTCGCCTAACCCTATTTAATTCACCAAATATAACTACTAAATGATGTATACAATACTTTTTTATACTGCTTAGGGGGAACCTCCACAGCTAGAGATCACTGTTCTATTTTCCCGTTACCCTCGCTCGACCCAGCTACGCTCTTATTACCTGAAAGGAATTGTGAAATAAAAGGGTGAGCACAACTAGCACAGTAAAGAATATCATGACTAAAGATAAATAATTTATCAATAGCCTTTAATAGTAATAAATCAGAGATTTAGAACATATGATAGATGATAAAAAATTTCAACCATAGTTGCAGTGGAACGAGCAATCCATTAGAAGAGTCAAATAGACCATAAAGTCTATTATCTTCTCCATGTTAAAAATCCACCAACAATGTTTTATCCCTGTAACATCACTCAACAGTTCCTTTCCACAATCATATGAATAACTCATAATCATAATTGTGATTCTAAATTTTTTTTTCGCACCCAGGACGAAGAATATTTTCATCACCCGTCTTTACCTGAAACATCAAAGATCATGGTTATACCAAATCACAGTTCCTGTTCATAATCATGCTAATAAATCCATCTTTGCACTACGGCCAAAGATATTCATCAACAAACCATCTTTGCACTACAGGCCAAAGATATTCAATAACAGTTCATCTTCGCACTACAGGCCAAAGATATTCGTCAATAATTCATCTTTGCACTACAGGATATTCATCAACAGTTCATCTTTGCACTACAGGCCAAAGATATTCATCAATAATTCATCTTTGCACTACAGGCCAAAGATATTCATCAACAGTTCATCTTTGCACTACAGGCCAAAGATATTCATCAATAATTCATCTTTGCACTACAGGCCAAAGATATTAATATCTCAAATAAATATATAATCATTTCAGAATTTATATAAACAATAATTATAACCATGTTAATCAATTCATCTTTATACTTAAGCTAAAGATATTTAATTATAAATTCAATGGTCATGATCATACCAGTTAACAATTCATCTTTGCACTACAAGCCAAAGATATTCCTCAGCCACGATCATACCAATAATTTACCCATCTTTACACTCAAGTAAAAGAGAAATTCAACATCAGGATTATAAAAATGTTATATATAATAATAAAAATAATATGATCAAAATATGAATTTAATTTTAAGAGTAATATTCATAAATCAACTATAATTTGGTCAGAAAAAGAAACCAATTTTATCGTGAATAGTACCCGTGAATAGTAACTCGTGAATAGTAACTCGTGCATAGTAACTCATGAATAGTAACTCGTGAATTGTACTCCGTATTCGTACATGGTACCGTATACGTAAATAATATCATATACGTAAATAGTGCCATATACATGAATAGTTCTGCATACGTGAATAGTGTCGTATACGTGAATAGTAACTCCGACTCAAAAAGGTAAAAATTCCACAATAAAATCCATACCAATATTTCAATATAATGATATTGAAAGAATAACATCAATATGAAGAATATAGCATCCCTTAATATCCCTTACTATCCCTTACAATCCCTCACCTCAAAAGAGCAGTACTTCTGACTAGATATCGGATATGACGCTGAAGAAAATTTACACTGATGAATAGCAACTCACCAAGTATCTAAATACTCACAAAATACACTCGATAATCTAGAGAGAAAAAGAGAGAAAACTTATGAATTCTAGTGTGATTTTCAATTCTAACTTAGCCCTCTATTTATAGAAAAATATTAGCACGTCGAAGCAGACTTGACCTGCTACCTGATGGCTTTACCTGCTACTATTCCACCCACCAAAAATTAGCCATCTTCTCCAACAACCAAAAGTGGGGCCCACCCAATTTTAGAATTTTTCATCAAAATTATTTATAAAACTAATTTCCGAATTAGTCACCTCTTAAAATTCATAACAAATCATTCGTTCATTTTTAACGGTTCAAAATTTGGGGACATATACTCAACTTATATATGAATAACATATCCAAAAATTACAACGATCCAAAGGTCGGATTAAATATTATAAGTCACACAATAAAGCTGTAAGAACACCGATTTGATCTTTTAATACCTCCAATTCGATAAAATACTAATAAAATACCTCAACATTAATTTCTTCATTTATAGCCACATAAATAAATCCATCATTTATATCCATATTAAATAAATATTTCCTTATCATATGAATCAATAATTAATTATTCACAAATAATATTACAGAATCACAATAATGACAACCAGGCAGTTCCCAGGAAAGAGGGGGCTTTCCGATAAGGATTTCTCCTTACTGGCGCGCAATTAGGTGACCAAACCTCTCCTTGACAGAACTTTCTAGACATTGCCAATAATGCTATCTAATAATATTATTCACATAATATGAATTATTGATCTGATAATGGAGATACTGTGCAGTGATAATTATTGAAACAACAATAATATAAAATATCAATGCAACAATTATTGATTCAATAAAATCAAATATTGAATAGAAATTACTGTAACAATTATTGAGTAGTGCATTCTCACATAAGAATCAATAATTGAAAAAAATATTATTCAATATCGTGTGCTACTATGCAACTACGCGTATTACTATATTTTAACCACCAGGTATTCCAACAGTGTTAACGGTAACATCTACGTCGTTATTTATAAAAACTCAAATTTTTCGTTTTCTTCATCCGACAGTTATTCTGTTATGGGGCCCATAAATGGCTGCGCTGTCATACGAATATTCTCCGACAGAAAGAATATTCCACGACTAAACGAATATTCCCTGACAACAATAAATATTTTATAACCACTTGCGTATTTTGAAAAAATATTTCATATATCACCCTTAACTTTAACTTTTATCAATTTAACCATTTACTGAATAGTAATTATAAGAAAAATTGAATACTTTTATTTCATAAAATTCGGGGTCTTACAATCTCCCCTCCTTATGAAATTTCGTCCCTGAAATTTACGTACCTGGTATTTCGAAAAGTTGAGAATACCTTGCTTTCATTTCAGATTCTATCTCCCCGGTCACCATGATTTCTCCATTGCTCATCTCCCGTAATAACTTTATTTGGGTTCCTCACTTGTTGGGAAGTCATGACAACCGCTATCTTTTGAACTACTCGGTTTTGACTTGTCTGGGGCAGCATTTGGTGTCATCACTACCATTGAAATATACTTTTCTATAGGGCATATTCCACCCTCAACTGCTTCGTCGTACTCCTGATTCATGATCTGAATCATGAATCTTGGATCCATATCGAATTCAAGTTGACCGCTCTGTACAGGGTAATTCAAAACTCGATATTGGGTTCTCCCAATTGCTGTCCAAAAAGAAAAATACATATTATCCATTTTAGCCTTCTTAGATCGGACATCTCTTTCCACAATATCAATGCGTCGTGCGGCTTTTCCCCATGCATCACTCACTCTTACTCGTTCAGTTTTTTCTTCTTTCAGCTCAGATTCCAGCTTTATCATCTTATACTCTGCCAAAGAATACTTTTGTTCAAGCATCACATATCGGATAACACAAACTTGAATTGTTGCATCCTTTTGCTCCACGACCGCCTGTCGTTCTCCAGCCTGCTCTTCTAACTCATGAATACGATTTTGCAATTCTACATTTTGATCATATAATACATCTAATAAATTCTCCTCAGGTACCTCTTCTTCCTCACTCTCAGTTGTTACCTCTGCGACCATCTCGGGTGCAACTATCAATTCTTCACTCACCACATGAATTTCTCTAATTCCTTCTTCGCCTGACATCACATTATCCTGGTTGGTGATTAGAGGTATCTCCACGGTCTCATTCACTCCATTGTTAACATTCTCAGCAGCCATTATCAAATACTGCCATAAAACACGGGTTAATTAAACAAATTAACATATCACATAATATCCCGATATTATAACTGACCAACAAATAAGCTTAGGTATGACACACTAGCGAAGGATTTACTCATCTCTCCCCTCCTAGTTATATTCCTCGATCCCGCCAGAGACCATATCCCTGAGCTCTGATACCAAATGTGACATTGGACACCATCATGTGTCAGCACCTCACAAGGGTACCTATCAGCTTGCCACCGCAGAACGGCGTCCCCTACGGAGAGTCTGGCTTCGGTGCATCCCCCATCAACAGGAAGTCACCAGTGAGAGGCTCGGGGCTCTTTACTTATAGCTCTGATACCAACTGTGACAACCCCAAAATAGGTCCATTCCACCCAACCTATTCTGAGTCGCCAAATACATGGTACAGAAAACAACTACAACTTTATTACAACAATTGTCGTACAAAATACAACAACACATATGCTGTGAGTTTGGATACAAATATATACCAACTGTGACTCGTGTCCCAATCGTAATGTAACAAATATCCCAACCGTGGACAGCACCTCACAGTGATACCTACATAAAGGTATAGTCAAAAACTGTTTTAGAAATTAGAATCTTTGGAAAGTGCTCAAGGAAACCTTCGTACATGGAAGGTCATGCGTCTAGGTTATGATAAATATCATATGGCCACAGAATTATCCTTGGTTGACCCAATAGACCCCAAAGAAAAATGAGAAGATTACTATCATATTCTTCCCAATGGTGAGTCTTCTCTTGACATATCATTATCTCCACTGTCTCTAATTGAGAATTATACTCCAAATAAATACCAAGATTATATAGGTAGTGCTCGTAGATATACTTCGCAAGTGGATGAGCACATTCCTGTCTTATGATGACACGAGATTGTATATCATTAGACATCATATATGATAGTGGCAAAACACCCTTCTAACGTTGGGTTCGCCTCACCCTATTTAATTCACCAAATATAACTACTAAATGATATTTACAACACTTTTCTATACTGCTTAGGGGGAACCTCCATAGCTAGAGACCACCGTTCTATTTTTCCGTTACCCTCGCTCGACCCAGCTACACTCTTATTACCTGAAAGGAATTATGAAACAAAAGGGTGAGCACAACTAGTCCAATAAAGAATATCATGACTAAAGATAAATAATTTATCAGTAGCCTTTAATAGTAATAAATCAGAGATTTAGAACATATGGTAGATGATAAAAAATTTCAACCATAGTTACAGTGGAACGAGCAATGCATTAGAAGAATCAAATAGACCATAAAGTCTATTATCTTCTCCATGTTAAAAATCCACCAACAATATTTTATCCCTGTAACATCACTCAACAGTTCCTTTCCACAATCATATGAATAACTCATAATCATAATTGTGATTCTAAATTTTTTTTCGCACCCAGGACGAAGAATATTTTCATCACCTATCTTTACCTGAAACATCAAAGATCATGGTTATACCAAATCACAGTTCATGTTCATAATCATGCTAATAAATCCATTTTTGCACTACGGCCAAAGATATTCATCAACAAACCATCTTTGCACTACAGGCCAAAGATATTCAACAACAGTTCATCTTCGCACTACAGGCCAAAGATATTCTGTAAGACCCCAACTTTTATAAATAAAGATGAATTTTCTATAAACATCGTTTTTGAATATTATGGAGTTAATTTGATATAATGTTATAGTTGTGGGTAATATTTATAAATTTTGTAAAGTACGCAAGTTGTTATATAATATTCAATTGGTCGGGAAATATTCATTTTAACAGGGAATATTCGTACAATGGCACAATCATTGGTGGACCCCACAACGAAATTATTGTCAGATTGAGAAAACGACAAAAATATTTTATTAAAAATAACGGCGAAAGTTTTACCATTGATACTGTTGAACTACTCGGTAGTAAAAGTACAGTAACACGTGTGGTTGAATAGTAGCACACGGTTTTGATTATTGATACTTACGTGAGAAGGTACTCAGTTTTGTTTAATTATTGCTATAGTAATTGTTGTAAATTTTACTTATTTTACGGGCACTCATTTACCCATTTTTCAAAATTATCGGACAAAAGTTATAAAGTATATATATATATATATATATATATATATATATATATATATATATATATATATATATAAATTGTGAGTGGGTTTATATATATATATATATATATATATATATATATATATATATATATATATATAGAGAGAGAGAGAGAGATGTGATATGTCTGGCTAGTTGCAAAAATATGAGGAAATTTCGGATGAAGGTTGGCAGCCTTATTTGTTATTAAATTCAACATGTGTTATTATATATATATTATATTTTATTTAAAAAAAAATTCTTTAAATATGGACCGTCAGATTAAAGTAATCAATCTGGACCGTTCATGGATTAGTTACTATGCATTCTATTTTTCTATAAATAGCAGCTCATTCCTTCATTATTTCTTACGAATTCACTGAACTCTAGAGAGAGAAACTATAGAGAGAGAGAGAGAAGAAAAGTATTCTGCTACATAATTACTTCCTTATTTCAGTTCTTCTTTAAAACGGTAAGGGGTGTTATTCTTTCTTATTCATGAAGAGAACTGTTGTTATTCCATTTCTTATTATTCTGTTGGAATAACCTATATACGCGGTCTACCCTATACATAGTGACATTCTTCTATTATTCTGTTGGAACATCCTGTCTGTGTGTTTTACACCGGACCTGGTTCCATCTTTATTATTATTCTGTTGGAACATCCTATCTGTGTATTTTACACCAGACCTGGTTCCGTCTTTATTATTATTTTGTTGGAACATCCTGTCTGTGTGTTTTACACCGGACCTGATTCCGTCTTTATTATTATTCTGTTAGAATATCCTGTCTGTGAGTTTTATGCCGAAACTGGCTCCATTATTTATTATTCTGTTGGAATAACCTGTTTGTGCGGTCTATCGCATGCATAGTGATTTCTTTTGTCATTCCATTCTTTATTATACTCAATTGGTTAAGTTTTGACTTCTATACTCCATAAAATTTGTGGAATATCCTTGATAATTGCGTTCCATCCAGTATCTTTTCATGAAAATATTCTTCTAAGCATTTTTAAATTTTACTCCACAAAGCAGTATCATGTTGACAATTTGGACGTTGTTAATTCTTGGATAAATTAATTCTTGAACTTGTTTTATTGAATTCTTATATCATTGTCATCATCCTCATGTTTATAAAATATTGAAAGTCATCTATGGCCTGTAGTGCATAGATGGACTTGGTATGATTATGACCAGGGATTATTCGGTATAATCATGACCGTAATGTTACAAATGATGTGGTAAAAGTCCTCATTGGCCCGTAGTGCATTGATGGACAGTTGTTGGCATGATCATGACCATTAATGAATACACGAATATCCTTGCCCGTAGTGCAGGGGTGATTCGATGATGTGGATTATTTTATTAAGCTGATTCCCAGCGATAACAGTGTTGAAAAACCTTTTAAATCATAGAAGATAGTAGATTTTATTTTTTACTTGACTCTTTTAATGGATTGCTTGTTCCGCTGCAGTTAAACTTGATGTTCATTATATTTTATCAGTTTAACACTGTTGAAGGCTAATGATAATTTATTCTGTATTATCTTAGTCATAATATTTCTTATTGGGCTAGTTGAGCTCACCCTTTCTTTCACTGTTCTCTTCAGGAAATGAGAATATAGCTGGGACGAGTCGGAGAACGGAGTGATGGACCAGATGATAGTATTAGTAGTCCTCACTATTCTATTAAATAGTGTGACAATAATTGTAATAAGGACTCCTTTTGAGTTTGTATAGTCTCTAGTAGACAATAATTGTATTCAAACTCACAGTTATGTTTTGTCGTATTGTACACGAGAGTTGTATTAGTAAGTTGTATTTGTATTCTGTACCATGTATCTGACGACCCAAGATGGGTGATGTATACCTAATTTTGGGGGCGTCATATATTCATCAATAATTCATCTTTGCACTACAAGCCAAAGATATTCATCAACAGTTCATCTTTGCACTACAGGCCAAAGATATTCATCAATAATTCATCTTTGCACTACAGGTCAAAGATATTAATATCTCAAAGAAATATATAATCATTTCAGAATTTATATAAACAATAATTATAACCATGTTAATCAATTCATCTTTACACTTAAGCTAAAGATATTTAATTATAAATTCAATGGTCATGATCATACCAGTTAACAATTCATCTTTGCACTATAGGCCAAAGATATTCTTCAGTCACGATAATACCAATAATTTACCCATCTTTACACTCAAGTGAAAGAGAAATTCAACATCATGGTTATAAAAATGTTATATATGATAATAAAAATAATATGATCAAAATATGAATTTAATTTCAAGAATAATATTCATAAATCAACTATAATTTGGTCAGAAAAAGAAACCAATTTTGTCGTGAATAGTACCCGTGAATAGTAACTCGTGAATAGTAACTCATAAATAGTAACTCGTGAATAGTACTCCGTATTCGTACATGCTACCGTATACGTAAATAATGTCATATACGTAAATAGTGCCATATACATAAATAGTGCTGTATATGTGAATAGTGTCGTATACGTGAATAGTAACCCCGACTCAAAAAGGTAAAAATTCCACAATAAAATTCATACCAATATTTCAGTATAATGATATTGAAAGAATAACATCAATATGAAGAATATAGCATCCCTTAATATCTCTTACTATCCCTTACAATCCTTAATATCCCTTACTATCCCTTACAATTCTTAATATCCCTTACTATCCCTTACTATCCCTTACGCTGAAGAAAATTTGCACTGATGAATAGCAACTCACCAAGTATCTAAATACTCACAAAATACACTCGATAATCTAGAGAGAAAAAGAGAGAAAACTTATGAATTCTGGTGTGATTTTCAATTCTAGCTTAGCCCTCTATTTATAGGAAAATATTAGCACGCCGAAGCAGACTTGACCTGCTACCTGATGGCTTTACCTGCTACTATTCCACCCACCAAAAATCAGCCAGCTTCCCCAACAACCAAAAGTGGGGCCCACCCATTTCTAGAATTTTCCACCAAAATTATTTATAAACCTAATTTCTGAATTAGTCACCTCTTAAAATTCATAACAAATTATTCGTTCATTTTCAACGGTTCAAAATTTGTGGACATATACTCAACTTATATATGAATAACATATCCAAAAATCACAACGATCCAACGATCAGATTAAATATTATAACTAACACAATAAAGCTGTAAGAACACCGATTTGATCTTTTAATACCTCCAATTCGACAAAATACTAATAAAATACCTCAACATTAATTCCTTCATTTATAACCACATAAATAAATCTATCATTTATATCCACATTAAATAAATATTTTCTTATCATATGAATCAATAATTAATTATTCACGAATAATATTACAGAATCACAATAATGACAACCAGGCAGTTCCCAGGAAAGAGGGGGCTTTCCGATAAGGATTTCTCCTTACTGGCGCGCAATTAGGTGACCAAACCTTTCCTTGACAGAACTTTCTAGATATTGCCAATAATGCTATCTAATAATATTATTCACATAATATGAATTATTGATCTGATAATGGAGATAGTGTGCAGTGACAATTATTGAAACAACAATAATATAAAATATCAACGCAGTAATTATTGATTCAATAAAACAAGATATTGAACAGAAATTACTGTAACAATTATTGAGTAGTGCCTTCTCACGTAAGAATCAATAATTGAAAAAAATATTGTTCAATACCGTCTGCTACTGTGCAACTACGCGTATTACTGTATTTTAACCACCAGGTATTCCAACAGTGTTAACGGTAACAACTACGTCGTTATTTATAAAAACTCAAATTTGTCGTTTTCTTCATCCGACAGTTATTCTGTTATGGGGCCCACAAATGGCTGCACCGTCATACGAATATTCCCCGACAGAAAGAATATTCTACGACTAAACGAATATTCCCTGACAACAATGAATATTTTATAACCACTTGCGTATTTTGAAAAAAAAATTCATATATCACCCTTAACTTTAACTTTTATCAATTTAACCATTTACTGAATAGTAATTATAAGAAAAATTGAATACTTTTATTTCATAAAATTTGGGGTCTTACAACTAATACTATCATCTGATCCATCACTCTGTTCCCCGACTTGTCCCAGCTATATTCTCATTTCCTGAAGAGAACAGTGAAAGAAAGGGTGATCTCAACTAGCCCAGTAAGAAATATTATGACTAAGATAATGCAGAATAAATTATCATTAGCCTTAAACAGTGTTAAACTGATACAATATAACAAACATCAAGTTTAACTGCAGCGGAACTAGCAATCCATTAAAAGAGTCAAGTAGAGAATAAATTCTACTATCTTTTATGAATTAAAAGGTTTTTCATCACTGTTAACGCTGAGACTCAGCTTAATAAATAATCCACATCATCGAATCACCCCTGCACTACGGCCAAGGATATTCTTTAGTATCATGACTATAAATTATCCATGCACTACAGGCCAAGGACATTCGTGTATTCATTAATGGTCATGATCATGCCAACAACTGTCCATCAATGCACTACGGGCCAATGAAGACTTTTACCACATCCTTTGTAACATTACGATCATGATTATATCGAATAATCCCTTGTCATAATCATACCAAGTCCATCTATGCACTACATGCTACAGATGACTTTTAACAAAATATAAACATGAGGATGATGACAATGATATAAGAATTCAATAAAATAGGTTCAAGAATTAATTTATCCAGGAACCAACAACGTCCAAATTGTCAACATGATACTGCTTTGTAGAGTAAAATTTAAGAATGCTCAAAAGAATATTTTCATGAAAAGATACTGGATGAAGCACAAATATCAAAGATATTCCACTAATTTCATGGAGTATAAAAGCCAAAACTTTAACCAATTGAGTATAATAAAGAATGGAATAACAAAAGAATTCACCAAGCATGCGATAGACCGCACAGACAGGTTATTCCAACAGAAAAATAAATAATAGAACCAGGTCATGCGTAAACGCACCGACAGGATATTCCGACAGAATAATAAATAATGGAACCAGGTCCGGCGTAAAATGCACAGACAGGATATTCTGACAGAATAATAAAGAATAGAATAACAGAAAAATTTTACCAAGTATAGGGTATCCCGCGTATACAGGTTATTCCAACAGAATAATAAAGAATGGAATAACAAAAGAATTTCACCAAGTATAGGGTATCCCGCGTATATAGGTTATTCCAACAGAATAATAAAGAATGGAATAACAAAAGTTCTCTTCATGAATACAAAAGAAATAATACCTCTTACCGTAAAGAAACTGGATATAAGAGTAGGAAAGTAGCAGAATACTTTTCTATAGTTTCTCTATAATTTCTCTCTCTAGAATTTTAGTGAATTCGTAAGAAATAATGAAGGAAAGAGCTTCTATTTATAGAAGAATGGACTGAATAGTAACTAATCCATGAACGGTCTAGATTGATTTACTTTTAATCGGACAGTCCATATTTAAAGGAAAATCTTTTAAATAAAATATAATATATTCAATTTAAAATCTAATAAAACAAAAATTTATATAATAAAAATATATATAATAAAAACACGTTACTCCCTCCGTGACTCCCTGATAACCAATTTTTCTCTCTTCCCCCACTTTTCTTGACAACTTGATAACATATATATATATATATATATATATATATATATATATATATATATATATATATATATATATATATATATATAATGTACTCCCTCAATCCACACATGCTAAATCAATTTCATAATCTATATACTCCCTCTTCTGTACGTTTTCTGTACGTTAAGTCTTCCCCCACCTTCACATATGTATAATATATATATATATATATATATATATATATATATATATATATATATATATAACGCAATCTTGCATTAATACTCCTTACCGTGACTTTCAAAATCCCTCCCCCCATGTTATCATAATTCAACACGTCGCTTTCATATATATGTATATATAACAAAACTAAGTGACTTCTCACGTAAGCATCAATAATCAATATCGTGTGCTACTATACAACCACGCGTATTACTGTACTTTTACAATCGAGTAGTTCAACAGTATTAACAGTAAAACTTCCGCCGTTATTTTCAATAAAATATTTTTATCATTTTTTCAATCCGACAATAATTCTATTGTGGGGTCCATCAATGATTGTGCCGTTGTACGAATATTCCCTGTTAAAACGAATATTCCCCGACCAATCGAATATTATATACCAACTTGCGTACTTTGCAAAATTTATAAATATTACCCACAACTATAACATTATATCAAATTTACTCCATAATATTTAAAAATGATATTTATAGAAAATTTATCTTTATTTATAAAAGCTGGGGTCTTACAGTTTAAGGAAGCTTTGAGCGTAGAAAACTGTTCAAGTTTTCTTCAAAAATATCTCCGCTATACCAGTTGGAATACTCTCCTTTTTAAGCTAAGGGATATTATTTTTGTTCAGTATTCATATAAAATAATATTTTCTTTCATAATCTGTAGTATATAAGTAATATTATTTCGTTTCAGATTTCAAATTCTACACTCATTTTATTAAAGTTTTGGCTTCTATACTCCATGAAATTAGTAGAATATCCTTGATATTTGCGTTTCATCCAGTATCTTTTCGTGAAAATATTATTCTGAACATTCTTGATAAGTTTTAACTTTTTAATGTCGGAGTACTATTTACAGAGTAACTATTCTCGAAAAACTATTCACGGGATACTATTCACTCGGGTATTATTCACCCGGGATACTATTCATGACAAAAATTAATTTTTTTTATCCAAATTATTTTTGATACAATATTATTCTTGAATTTTACTCCACAAAGAAGTATCATGTTGATAATTTGGACGATATTGAATTCTGGATAAATTAAATTATAAATCCTTAAAATTTTATCATTTGCTTTCTTTTAATTGAATTCTTATATCATTGTCATCATCTTCATGTTTATATTATGATAAAAGTCATCTGTGGCCCGTAGTGTATAGATGGACTTGGTATGATCATGACTAGAGATTATTCGATATAATCATGACCGTAATGTTACAAATGATGTGGTAAAATTTCCATTGGCCCGTAGTACATTGATGGACTATTGTTGGCATGATCATGACCATTGATGAAAACACGAATATCCTTGGCCCGTAGTGCATGGATAATTTGTGGTTGTGATACTAATGAATATCCTTGGCCGTATTCAGGGATGATTCGATGATGTGGATTATTTATTAAGCTGAGTCTCATCGATAAATTGATGATTAACTTTTTAAATCATAGAAGATAGTAGATATCATGTTCTACTTGACTCTTCTAATGAATTGGCTGTTCCGCTGCAGTTAAAATTGATGTTTATTATATTTTATCAGTTTAACACTGTTGAAGGCTAATGATAATTTATTCTGCATTATCTTAGTCAAAATATTTCTTACTGGGCTAGTTGAACTCACCCTTTTGCTTTCATTGTTCTTTTCAGGAAATGAGAATATAGTTGGGACTAGTCGGGGAACAGAGTGACGGTCCAGATGTTTGCATTAATAGTCCTCACTATTTTGTAAAGTAGTGTGAAAATAAATGTAATAATATTGAATTTGAGTTTGGATATTGTCTAGAAGACAATATTCGTGTTGAAACTCTCAGCTTATATTTTATCGTACTTTACACGACAGTTGTATAATTAAGTTGTATTTGAATTTTTTACCATGTATTTGTCGACTCCGAATGGGTGATGTATACCTATTTTGGGAGCGTCACAGTTGGTATCAAAGCTTAGGGATATGATCCCTGGCTAAGATATGAGACTAGAACTAGAAGGGCGAGACGGGTAATTCCTTCGCTAGTATAACCTACCTAAGTTTATTTGTTATTTAATTGGTCGGTCAGAATATAAAGATAATATGTGGTATGTCAATTAACCCTTATTTTGTGGCAGTATTTGAAAATGACATCCGAGAATGTTGAGAATAGCAATGGAGCATAGGAGACCGTTGAGTTACCACAGATCAATACCTAGGATAATGTGCAACAGAAAGACAATAATTCTCAGGTAAACAACAACACTGATCAAATGATGAATGATGGGATGTTCAGTGGCTTTATACAATTTATGCAACATCAGGCGAGAGCGACTCCTGTTCAAAATGCAGGTGGAAACACTGGCAACTCACAGATGGTCACCGCTAAGCAATTCAAGAAGCTGGGACCATCAAAGTTTTGGGGAAAGCCAGAACCACTTAAGGCGGAGACGTGAATAAAGCAGATCACCAAGATATTCGAAGTCTTAGGATGCTCCGAGGAGCAAAAGGTTCCATTCGCCACCTTCATGTTGCGAGAAGAGGCAGATTACTGGTGGAAATCAGTAAAGCATACTCAACCTGCCGCACTGAAGATGTCTTAGGAGAAGTTCCAAGAGCTGTTCAACGACAAGTACTTTCTCGATAGTATTCGTCACATGAAGGAGGTAGAGTTCATCAAGCTGGAGCAAAACAATATGACCGTGTCGCAGTACAAAGCTAAGTTTGTCGAGTTGTCCCGGCTTGCGTCCCACTTAGTTGATAATGAGGAGAGAATGACGTGAATGTTTCTAAGAGGTTTGAAACCCGAGATACGTCAATATCTTATCTCTCACAAGCTGTGTTTGTATTCAGATGTTATAAATAAGGCTCAGTTATTAGAGCGCGATAATGAGTCAACCCAACCAAGAGAGAGCAACCGGTAAAATGATAATACCATTGGTAGCAGTCATCGAAGCGGTGACAACAAATGTGGAGGGAATCAACATGCCAGAAATGGTAACCACTTCGGTGGTAATCATGGCCAAGACAATAAAAGTGGATATTTTAAGAAGAAGAGATTCAACAATGATGGAAAGACGTCAGCATCAGCACTCGTTGTTAAGGAAGGAGAACGACCACCTATCATATGCTTCAAATGCGGAGGGGAGGGACACATCAGTCCAAATTACATGCAGCAGTCCAAAACGTGTTACAATTATGGAAGAGAAAGTCACCTAGCTCGATTTTGTCGTGCAGCGAAGCAAAGTCCAGCTGGAACAGAGGCACCAAATGTCATCCCATACAAGTCAAAACTAGTAGTTCAAGGGAGAGCGTTTGTCGTGACCTCCCAGAAAGCAAGAAACCCGAACGAGGTCATCACGGGTAAGCTAATCATAAACTCTAGCGAAGTCTATACCTTATTTGATACCGGTTCTACCCATTCTTTTATTTCTCCTACTTGCGCTCAACGTTTAAATTTGACTCCGGGGAAATTAGACTTTGACTTATATGTTGAAAATCCGTTGGGAGAAACTTTTATTACATCCATTGTTTATAAGTCTTGTTTGATTCATATCGGTATCCACGTATTACCTGTCGACCTTATCTCTTTGAAAATACTTGCATTTGATATGATTTTAGGGATTAATTGGTTAACTACTCATCATGCTAAAATTGATTATTTTCGTAAGGTTGTTAGTTTTCATATTCCTAACCAACCTATTATGCGAATTCAAGCAACCAAACCATTAAAATCAATCACTGTCATCTCAAGCCATAAAGCTATTCGTTTATTGAAAAATGGATGTCAAGCTTTCTTAGCTCATGTCACGGATTTAAATAAAAATACGTCAGTTTTAAATGAGATTTCTATTGTTAATAAATTTCCTGATGTATTCCCTGAAGAACTTCCTGGCCTACCCCCAGAACGTGAAATTGAATTTTGTATCGACCTTGAACCAGGTACAAAACTCATTTCCAAAGCCCCATATCGAATGGCTCCTGTTGAACTTCAGGAGTTAAAGACCCAATTGCAGGAATTGTTAGACATCGGTTTCATTCGTCCAAGTACGTCTCCTTGGGGTGCTCCTATTTTATTCGTGAAGAAGAAAGATGGAAGTATGCGACTTTGTATTGACTATCGGGAGTTGAATCATGTTATCATCAAAAATAGGTACCCGTTGCCTCGTATTGATGACCTATTTGACCAGTTGCAAGGCGCCAAATTCTTTTCAAAGATCGATCTTTGTTCCGGATATCATCAGTTAAAGATTAAAACTGATGACATTTCAAAGACTGCTTTCAGAACTCGGTACGGACATTACGAATTCTTAGTCATGTCTTTTGGATTGACTAATGCTCCTGCTGCCTTCATGGATATGATGAACCGAGTATTCAAGGAATATTTGAATCACTTTGTGGTCGTCTTTATTAATGACATCCTCATTTACTCCAAAAGTCGTGAAGATCATGAGCAACACTTGAGTCTGATACTCAAAAAGCTTCGTGAAAACAAGTTTTATGCCAAGTTAAAGAAATGCGAGTTCTGGCTTGAGGAAGTAGCATTCCTTGGGCACGTGATATCAAATCATGGAATATCTGTTGACCCGACAAAGATTGAAGCAATTTAAAGCTGGGAGCAACCTAAATCAGTGACCGAAGTACGTAGCTTTTTGGGCTTAGCTGGTTATTATCGGAGATTCGTGGAAGGATTTTCTCGAATCGCTACTCAATTAACTCAGCTGACTCGAAAAGATACAAATTTCGATTGGAGCGAGGAATGTGAGAAGAGTTTTCAAGAACTCAAGAGGAGACTCATTTCAGCACCTGTTCTGACAATACCATCTGGGTCGGAGGGTTTTGTCATCTACAGTGATGCTTCGGGCAAAGGGTTAGGATGTGTTCTCATGCAACATAGGAAAGTCATAGCCTATGCCTCACGACAACTCAAATAATATGAGAGGAATTATCCTACTCATGATCTAGAGTTGGCAGCAGTTGTTTTTGCACTAAAGATCTGAAGCCATTACCTGTATGGAGAGAAGGTGGAGATCTATACGGATCATAAAAGCCTCAAATATTTATTCACCCAAAAGGAACTCAACATGCGGCAACGACGTTGGCTTAAACTGTTGAAAGATTATGATCATATCATTCAATACCATCCTGGAAAAGCGAACGTGGTAGCTGACGCATTGAGTAGAAGATCATATGCGGGTACGAGTGCGATATTGTCAACGCAAAGGCCCATTTTGTATGACTTGTAAAGGATGGAGATAGAGTTAAAGACTCCAGGGACCCATGTGATGATGGTAAATATACGATTAGAACCGACTTTAATTGATAAAGTTAAAGCTGCTCAAGCTAAAGATCTGGAGCTGATGCGTATGAGGAAAAAAAATATAAGAAGGTGCTATTCTGGAATCAAAAATCGATGAAGACTGAATACTACGAGTCAACTCTGGACTTTGTGTTCCTAACAACCCTGATTTAAAGTATAAAATCTTGATGGAGGCGCATAACACACCGTTAACAATCCATCCTGGGAGTACCAAAATGTATCGTGATCTTCGACATACATTTTGGTGGAGAAATATGAAGAGAGAGATCGCGGAGTTTATCTCAAGGTGTTTAACTTGTCAACAAGTCAAGGCGGAGCATCAAGTGCCAAAAGGTCCATTGCAACCACTTAAAATTTCAGAATGGAAGTGGGAGCACATTACCATGAATTTCATTACTGGTCTTCCCAAGGTTTCTTAAGGCATAGTTGCAATTTGGGTCATTGTTAATAGATTGACCAAGTCGGCTCATTTCTTACCTATACGAGAAACTTATTCACTTGAACGTCTTTCTCGTATGTACATAAACGAGAATGTAAGACTGCATGGTATGCCAGTATCCATAGTTTCTGATCGAGACCCAAGATTCACTTCATAGTTTTGGGTTAGTTTGTAAAAAGCTATGGGCACGGATTTGCGATTCAGTTCGGCGTATCATCCTCAAACGGACGAACAATTAGAGAGGACTATTCAAACTCTGGAGGATATATTAAGACTCTGTGTCCTTGACTTCATAGGAAGTTGGGATAAGTTCTTGCCATCGGTGGAATTCTCCTACAACAACAGTTATCAAGCAAGTATCTGCATGGCTGCATTTGAGGCGTTGTATGGAAGAAAATGTCGTTCTCCAGTATGTTGAGATGACGTGGGTGAAGCAACGTTATTGGGACCGGAGTTGGTACGTATGACTACTGAAAATATTCAAATGATCTGGCAACGTATAAAAATCTCACAAGATCAACAAAAGAGTTATGCTGATCCTCATCGGAAGGACGTGAAATTCAATGTTGGAGAACATGTGTTATTACGTGTTGCTCCATGGAAAAGAGTTACGAGATTTGAAAAGAAAGAAAAGCTCAATCCTCGATTCATTGGTCCATTTTTAATCCTCGAACGAGTAGAAACTGTGGCCTATAGACTCGCCTTACCGCCAAGTATGTCTCGTGTTCATAACGTTTTTTACATATCCATCTTACGTAAATATGTGGAAGACCCGAACCACATTATTGAGTTAGAACCGGACAAAATAGCGAAAGATTTAACGTATGAAGAGGTTCCTATTAAAATCTTGGATAAGAAGGAACATATTCTATGCTCCAAGGTTATACCACAAGTCAAAATTTTATGGAGAAATCACGATGTTGAGGAAATGACCTGGGAGTTAGAATCTGAAATGAAATCAAAGTATCCTTACCTCTTCGTCATACCAGGTACGTACCCTAATTTTGAGGGAAAAATTTCATAATAATAGGAGGTTATAAGACCCCAACTTTTATGAATAAAGATTAATTTTTCTCGAAATATATTTTTGAATATTATGGTGTGGATTTAATATAATGTTATAGTTGTGGGTAATATTTATAAATTTTTTAAAGTATGCAAGTTGTCATAAAATATTCGATTGGTCAGGGAATATTCGTTTTAGCAAGGAATATTCGTACGACGGCACAATCATTGGTGGACCCCACAACGAAATTATTGTCGGAGTGAGAAAATGACAAAAATATCTTTTTATAAAAATAACAGCGAAAGTTTTACCGTTAACTGTTGAAATACCTGGTGTTAAAAGTACAGTAATACGCGTGGTTGCATAGTAGCACACGATATTGATTATTAATACTTACGTGAGAAGTCACTCAGTTTTGTTCAATTATTGCTACAGTAATTGTTGCATAGTATCTCACGTTATTTAATTTAATTATTGTCGATATTTTATATATTACTAAATCAATAATTGAGACGATACAGTTATTCATATTATTATTTACAATATTGACGATGTCTAGAAAGTTCTGTCGAGGAGAGGTTTGGTCACCAAATTGCAGGCCAATAGGGAGAAATTCTTATTGAAAAGTCCCTTCTTTCCTAGAAATGATCTAATTGTTAAACATTGTGAATAATAATGATGAATAAATGTTGTTAAAAAATATTGAGGGAATTTTATGAAGTATTTGTCGTAAATTTTGCTTATTATATGGACCTCCAATTACCCATTTTTTAAAATAATTGATAGAAAGTTATTCAGTATATATATATAATAATAATAGGTGGGGGCCCACATGTTGAAAAATGAATGTCAGGGAAGAAATTTTGAAATTTTGTCACGGGTAAGAAATATATATATTATAAGTTATATAATATATATGTTTTATATTATATATATATATATATATATATATATATATATATATATATATATATATATATATGATTATGCAGTAATGGGGGGGATGGAAGTCACGGGCGTGACTTCCGTGACTTATATATATATATATTATAATAAATTTTATTTTTATGAAAAATAGAATATATTATATTTTATTAAATATTATATTAATAAGTTGAAAAAAGAAAGAAAAAGGGGGCGTCTGAAAAAATTTTCGTCCGTGATTCTTTCGTCCGAATTCCTGTGCAGTCCGTGAAAAAAAAAATTCAAATAGTATCATTTCATTCTCCTATAAATAGGATGCTTAGTTAGAATTGAAAATCACATCATCAGAGAATTCTTCTTCTATAATCTTGAGTGTATTTCTTTAGAGTTTAAGGAAGCTTTGAGCGTAGAAAACAGTTCAAGTTTTCTTCAAGAATATCTCCGCTATACCAGTTGGAATACTCTCCTTTTTAAGGTAAGGGATATTATTTTTGTTCAGTATTCATATAAAAATTTTATTTTCTTTCATACTCTGTAGTATCTAAGTAATATTATTTCGTTTCAGATTTCGAATTCTACACTCATTTTGTTAAATTTTTGGCTTCTATACTCCGTGAAATTAGTAGAATATCCTTGATATTTGCGCTTCATCCAGTTTTTTTTCATGAAAATATTATTCTGAGCATTCTTGATAAGTTTTAACTTTTTCATGCCGGAGTTACTATTCTCGAAGTATTATTCACGGGGTACTATTCACTCGAGTACTATTTACTCGGGGTACTATTCATGACAAAAATTGATTTATTTTTGTCCAAATTATTTTTGATACAATATTATTCTTGAATTTTACTTCACAAAGCAGTATTATATTGATAATTTGGACGATATTGAATTTTGAATAAATTAAATTATAAATATTTAAAAATTTATGTTTTTCTTTCTTTTAATTGAATTCTTAAATCATTGTCATCATCCTCATATTTATATTATGATGAAAGTCATCTGTGGCCTGTAGTGCATAGATGGACTTGGTATGATTATGATCAGGGATTATTCGGTATAATTATGACCGTAATGTTACAAATGATGTGGTAAAAGTCCTCATTGGCCCGTACTGCATTGATGGACAGTTGTTGGCATGATCATGACCATTGATGAAAACACGAATATCCTTGGCCCGTAGTACATGGATAATTTGTGGTTGTGATACTAATGAATATCATTGGCCGTAGTGCAGGGATGATTCGATGATGTAGATTATTTATTAAGCTGAGTCTCAGCGATAAAATTGATGATAAACTTTTTAAATTATAGAAGATAGTAGATATCATGTTCTACTTGACTCTTCTAATGGATTGCTTGTTCCGCTGTAGTTAAACTTGATGTTTATTATATTTTATCAGTTTAACACTATTGAAGGCTAACGATAATTTATTCTGCATTATCTTAGTTATAATATTTCTTACTGGGCTAGTTGAGCTCACCCTTTTGCTTTCATTGTTCTCTTCGGGAAATGAGAATATAGCTGAGACTAGTCGGGGAACGGAGTGACGGTCCAGATGTTTGTATTAGTAGTTCTCACTATTTTGTGAAGTAGTGTAAAAATAAATGTAATAATATTGAATTTGAGTTTGGATATTGTCTAGAAGACAATATTCGTGTTAAAACTCCCAGTTTATATTTTGTCGTCCTTTACACGACAGTTGTATAGTTAAGTTGTATTTGAATTTTTTACCATGTATTTGACGACTCAGAATGAGTGATGTATACCTATTTTGGGGGCGTCACAAATCCAATCTGAATCAAACTAAAATTTTTACAATTAACACAAATTAAACAAAATACAAGAAAAATGATTAAACAAAAATTTTTTATCAATCACCATAGTTGCCGGCGAAAGGATCATCGAAAAATGTAGGGGATATCGCCTGAATTTGCAAAAATTCCGGCAAAAAACCCTCGATTCTGCTGAAGACCATAGCTGGACAAGGCGAATCACAACAAAGAGGCCATGGGAACCCAATACCCGAATAGATCAACATATGAAGACAATATAAACAGATCTGGCAGAGAAAAGCGGATCAAAGGTAGCTACAAACTACATCAGATCCAACCCAAAATCAGATCACCAAAATATTTGAAAACTGAACTGGGACCAAAACACCAATGAACAATACGGCAACATCCGATTAAGAAATAAAACAAGCAGATTGAACATGGTAAAACAGATCCGAATCCTAAAACTCAGACCAAGAAAAGAACATCCCAAAAATCAAATTACAAAAATAAACAACAAAGAAAAGGAAATCAAATTTGGGGAAAAGGAAATCTTTAAACCCCAGCCAACCAATTCAATAAGAGCCAGCATACACTAGGTTTTATTAACTTAAAACAAATCAAGATTGAAGTTAAAATTCTCAGATTAAAAACCTCAAACTTAATACTCTTCTCCTTCAATTATCAGTGTTATTCTCTACAGAAATTTGGAGGAGGAACAAGAATGAGTTTAATGATATTGGTTAGGTTTGGTTATATTTAAAATGATTTGACATATTTACCCTTGATGTTTAGAAGAGATAATTAAAATAATATTTTTTAAATACACATAAGCATTAGTTTGTCTAGTCAGCGGGCCACTTCATCAATTTCTGACGTGGCAGCCTCAATTGAATGAAATTGAAAAAAATTAATAGTTCAATCATCTAATTAACAAAATTGAAAGGTGAATCACCGAAGTGGAATATGGCCTATAGTTTAAAATAGTAAATCATATTTAAGCCTTTAATGAAATAATTAAACATGATTAAAATATTGGATAAATCTACATTATTTCTAAACACTAACCGCAGAACAGATCTTCATGTATTGTCCAATATTCATTTTTGAATCTTCATTCTTTTTGGTAAACCTACCATCTTTAATGAAGCTCTCGAGTATGGTAGTGATAATGGTTTCATTGGAGGGAAATTGCCATGTGGCGAGGTCAGAGGTCTGCACATGGCTTTTCTAATTTCCATATTTTGACTCAGTAAACTGATACAGTAGATTTCCTCTTATTTTTTTAATACTTTCTCCTTTGATCTCTATGCTTTTTGGCAAGTGTTACGTGATTATTGTGTTGCACTCTTTTTATAATTATTTTGTAAATATACTAATATTATAATTACTTTCTAATTGTTGTATAATAGTATAAAGAACCTTTAAATTTAATACCTCTAAATTCATATTCGGAGGAATTAAGATCTTCCTTCCACATTTAATTGGGCTTGTAAATAGTCATTAGTGTGTGTCTATGTACAAAGAGGTGGAAAAAGAGAGAAAAAAAATCAGTCAATTACCTATCTATCGATCTATCTTATCTATTTATGATATAAAACGGGAGGAAAATGTTGGCAGTTATTTTTGGTGTAAACATTAAAGTGAAACCTTTTTTTTTATTTCCTCTTATTATACTTTAAAGTGAGTATGCGTGTGTAAGAATCCTAGTATTATTAATAAAAAGAGGTGAAAATAAAAAATAAAAAATAAAAAAAAATTAGTTAACCAATCCAAAGTGTACTTAAGAAAGTGCCGATATGTATAGGATATGGATGTTCAAATTTATTTTTCAATGTTAATATTAGGGCAATTTAACAAACGCATTTTACCCATCAGTAGCTTTCCTATGGTTTTGCACAGTAAAATTTAAAAGTAAAATTGGATTTATTTTTCTTTACATTTCCAGAGTTTTTTTTTAACTAAAAGAAACAAGGGATTTTCAAGGAAAATTGTAATTTTCTTTACCTTGCCCTATATGTGATCGATATTTAAGTAAGGAGGATCAAAACTTTGACAGGATCAAAACAGTAAAAAAGAAAATGGCCACGTCCATACAATTGACCTTGAACTGTTTAAATAATTGCAGTTGAATTGCACAAAAAAATGAGTATGATACACATGAATATTCCAGTCTTCAACAAGTGTGTTACTCGAATCAAAGTTCAAGCTTAGAATTACCAAACTGGCTAAATAAAATGGCCATGTCCATACCCTGTTCCATTGTAGGCACAGCAGTATCATAGGGACAGTCTCTAGAAAAGCCTGTTTTCCCAGATCTTTGAACTTTCTTTATGCAGCGCTTGAACTTCTCGTGACATTTTACATTGGTCATGCCTGGAAAATAAGAAGAAAATCACAGTTACACCGGTCAATGATGTGCAACTCAAACATAAAATTTTCCAATAACAATTTTTAGACTTCAAAGTTTATTATTGAAAAATTATAGTCCAAATGATATGAGCAAGAAAAAGTAAACAAGGCATATATGGGATTTTCATTTTTGAAAAGTGGTGGTATAATATAGCAGAGTTTATCCAAAATGAACACCAACCGATGGAAGCCACTGAAGATGTTAGTTATATGGCGTAAGAAATCTTGTACACCCTCTAAATTAAGTACATATACTTTGCTAATTTGGGACTGATCATGTCAACAATTTTTAACTTATAGCTTATATGCTTCATGCTTGGCAAAGAGTGAAGGTAAATAGGGATTGGAAAAGTTGCCCGGATATGATTCCACATGATATTTGGTGGATGAGAAAGAATAGAATTGGCGGAAGTCTGTGACCTATTGATGCAGGACAGATCTAAGATGAAGACTTGACGAAAAATAAATTGGGATTTAAACTCCACGTTTAAGTCATTAGGATCTCTCAAGTGTATCAACTTCCCATATCAGCACCAAGATGGATAAAATACTTCTACGGTAAGATACCTCTACGGTATGAATAAAATAATTAACTTCAATATCAATATTTTGTAGTCTAAATGACTTGTGGGATTACATCAATATTTAAAGAGACAAAACCCTAAAATTATCATATAATAATAAAAGTACTAAACGACTAAAATACCCTTATTAGTAATCCCTAACCACTAATTAATGTCCTAAACCCAACTAATAAATAAAATACACAAAAATCACATCAACTACTTTTATATTAAACATAATAAAAACTCTAAATAATAAATATAAAAAATCTCTTCTTTGTTATCGACTTGGAGTCCCCATCACCTATAGCACATATTCCTTCTCTTTTATTGTGTCTTATATATTTTTGGCATCATGAGGTGCTTCCGGCTGCTTCACTGAATTTTGTAGATATTTTGGGTGCATTTTCTATAGGATTATAATGTTGGTTTTCTCTTGAGCTTTTTCTGTATAGACGTAGTGTCTATGAGGGGATCTCGGGTTTCCTTTTCTTTTTTGTAATACATTACGTGTACATAGGTTTGCCACCCTCTCTTTATCTTTTTCAATAAATTGAATTACCTATCAAAAACAAAAACTTACAGCTTATATAAGCTGCTTGACTAATTTGAGTAATTTCCAAATCTTAGAAAAGCTATAAATTATAATCTTTACGGCTTTGAATAATCATTAACATGCTATTTTAGTGACGTTTCCAATTAATTTATTTTTAAAATTAAGATAAAACACTACTCAAGAGGTGCTTTAACTTGCAGCTTCCTACTCTTGTGCTAGAAAACCTTCAAAGCAACAAATTAAATATCCTTACTTTCACTTAATAGGCATTCCAGTAAGTTCTGCAATCGTCAAATACTGATCTTTCATCTAATTTGCCAACAAACACGAACAGCGAGGTCTAGTTGCCCTAGTTAAAGCGTTAAATATCACGTGTGTGTATAACAATTTTAGAGAGAGAAATAAGGAAAATAATGGTAAAAGTAGAGACTAGTTAGATGCCTATGCTAGATGTGAATATCTTTAACAAATCGGTATTAGAGGATGAAAGTCTATGAGCTCATGATCTCCATCCTTGCATACCAACACCTCTTCTAACTTGAAGCAAATATAAATTGCATTTGCCTTTTAAAAAAAATCAAATTGAACTACAACTATAACATTATTATCAAGATGGGGAAGAATCATTGATGGAGTAGTATGCATCCTACTATGACCATTGTAAACTGACCCCTAGTGGCATAATTTCAATTTTAAACAATTATGCAAAATAACACTCAAATACTTCACTGCTACAAGCCTACAACCTTGACACAACCGAAACACAACCACAAAAATAACGATTGAGAAAGAAATGGTTTCCATTAATTTAACAAACAAACGACTCCCATTGAATTTTCAAAAAGATGAAAAAATAAGAATGAAGAACAAGCCAAATTCAAACCCCAAAAGTTCCCCACCCACAAATCATATAATTCAAACAATCCAACAAAGCCTTGAAAAACTTATAATACATACACTATATATATAAATATACTTGAATAGCTCAATGCTTAGCAAATGGATATTTACTAATTAAAAAGAACAATGAGAATGAACACTCGTCAAATTAATTTTAGGTTGATATCGAGAAATATAAACTACTAGTAGTACCTTTTTTCTCAACGCAATCATCGTGAATCTGACAACAAGCATCGAGATCATCGCAGGGTTTCTCACCCGGACATCCGGACCATCCTACTCCGCAGTACTTCCCGTATTTAATCCCAATCGCTGAATAAGATACGAACCGGGGCAAATCGATCGACCAAAGTAAACAAATCAGAATTGTGTTCTATTTTCAAATAGAAAGACTTTAGAAGAGAAGAGATTTTTAGATACTTACAATTACAATTCTCAGCAACACATTGTTTGCTGCATCTAACCTGTCATCGCATCCAATATTCAAGATGTGAGATTTAAACGTTTATAAATAAAGAGGGCGGGAAGAAAAAGGCGATTTACCTGTGGGGCGTCTTTGCATTCTGCGATCCCGATGATGAGAAAGAAGAGGAGGAAGAAGAAGCTGCCTAATAATACTGCGGTGAAACTTGGCCGGAGCATTCTCTCTCTTGCTTTGTGACGGCCACTAGTCAATTCAAACAGAAGAATAGAGAGATTGTTTTCTTCTTCTTCTTCTCCGCGACAAATTCCCAAAATACATGATTCCACTCCGTTCCAGATGTTTTGGAGATTAGACCTTGGGATTTTTTAACTACGTGTTTCCGTGCTTCTGATTGGTCTGTTATTAATTTAAGGCGGGTAAAATGGTTCGGGCTTGACTAGATTAGCCAACTCGAAACTTAATTGATTTGAAATTGTGCTGGATTGACAGTTAAACATGACTCAATCAAATTTTATTATTTTTTGCGAGCACTATTTTTATATGTATTTTTAATATTTTTATATTATTCATTCCCATATGAATATGAGACCCACTGTATGCTCACGTATAAAAAGACCAGATAAGAATATCAAAAATACATGTAAAAATATCTATTCCTTTTAATTGATTTTGTTGTTATATTTAAGGACATTATGTCATTTTATATCATCACTAATAAATAAATAAACTCTTTTTGTGAACTATTGTTTTCCCCTCTCAAATATAACCTATTCTTTTTAGAACCAATGGGGTGTGCATATATACATAGTGAGAGAGTGAAAGAAAGAATTCAATGTGGGATATTAAATTGGGATCAACAGGTAATTTGTCAAGAGAATTCAAAAACTTGCCAATGGTCTCTCGGATAGATGTATAATATTACACCAAGAACCTCCTAATTTGGGATTTATTGCAAACAATAGTCCACATGCCTCTGTTACTAACATAGTGCCAAACTTCCAATACATCCCTTTGCCCTATTTTTTGAAACCAATTGAACAAAAAATGAGCTAATGTTATGCTTCCCTGGCGTAGTTACTTGACATTTGCCTTGCCATTTGGTAGTTACTTAGTACTGGTAGTCTCATAGTCTGGGGGTCACACAATCCCGTGAAAAGGTCATATTGTAACTGCAGCACAACACGACTGCATGCCTGCAAGAGAACTTAAAGAAACTACTTGGCATCAGAAAACTGAAAGCTTCTGACAAAATAATAAGAATCAACAGAGCCCGTCAATCGGCTAATGAAAGACACTCCACCAAATGGAAATGAAATTACCAAATGTGGATTATTAAGGAAACCAAACACTGTTCCTCAGCTTCAAAAATATGCACGAGTACAAAATATTTGCATCTAGAGTGCCAGTAATTTAAATCACTAGTGATGACAGGGCTTAAAAAGAGAATGCCCCGAAACACTTTAAACTATTCAGGGATAGTAACCAGTGAATGTGAATCCCCTTCCAATAATTTCACCAGCACAAAACCATCCAAAGCATTCTAACCCAAATACAACAACAACGCCAGCATCCTCCACCTTCAACTCCAGCCTATTCTTCCATAAATGCTTTACGTAATCAATTTCCTTCCATATTGCCTCGTAACGACCGGGAATACTGTAATTGAGAATAAAAGGAGGTACACAATTATGAGAATCAGAATAAGAGCAATGCTATTGAAATTAGAATTGTGCACAAATATCTCCCCAAAACAAAATGTGGAGGCTCATCTCTTGAAGACATTGATCTGATATGACATGCATTGAATATCAAATTGTCTCATTCTTGCTGGAGATAATTAATACAATCCTGTTGCATCAAAATACATTCAAAGGATAATCACTGCAACGCATATTGAATAACATTGCTAATGAATTAAAAAACTCCAGTCACTTGAGCTGCACTCTCCTTTTCCTAATCTATCACAAATATGACACTTAGAACCTTGTTTTCTCTCTTCTTTCTTTTTTGATAAGTAAAAATGATATATTCATCAAGGTACCAAGGGGTTGCCAAAAGGATCGTCATCACTTTATTTTTTTCAACAATGTTCATGAAATGTGGTCACACATTTGACGGCCTCAGAAGCATTCTCATAACAATGTTTATCAAGAGCTTCCATCTTCACGCAGCCCATATCCTTCCTATCTATCTAAATTCTAATACACTCGGTCACTAATAAGTAACTCAAAATTCTCTAACCTTTATGCTTTAGCATTCAGCTCAAGTGAAGTAATTCATCAAGAGCTTTACACACCTTCCGTTGCTCAACCTCTCAAAAACCACCCAACAACCACCCATCCCCCACCCAACCTCTCGGACACCACCCAGCAACCACCCATCCCCCACCCCACCCCACCCAAAAAAAAAATATGTAGCGCCTAAAATAAACACAAGAAACTTTAATTTAAGATGAGCATATCTTAGAGCCAATTGACATCTCAATTGAAATTCTTCTAAGTAACTTAAAATTATGTAGCCTTCAAGTCTCTAACAATCAACTAAATTTTCAATCTTTGTTAAGCTTTTGTGGAATACTAGATTTTTGAAGAAATGACAACTTAAAATTCTGAAGGCACTTTTCACATATTCTAATCAAATTTCATCAGGTGCTACTGTATCTCAAATTTACAAGGACTTCCTTCCCATAGTAGTTTTGTAACTCAAATGCTTGAACACACAAATGAAACCTTACAGAATCGGAAAAATCAGGCCCCAGAAATAAATCAAACTAAAGAGCTTTTTGCATTCATATATTCAAATCACACCCGCATTTATCTTTGCAATGAAAATCAATAGGAGTGTTATTCTAGGATGAAAAAGTTAAATAAAAAATATACTGAACTGAAATTATTTTAGGAGCTCAGATATAAATATCCCTAATCAAATACATGAATCACCACCTCTAAAATGGTTTGGTGAGATATATCAAATCAAATCTCAACACATCAACAGAAGTGTGATAAGGAGCAGCATGATTCCATGGATGCCCAAAACATGAATTGTCAAGCAGGTACAAGTAAATTCCATCAAAATCAGGTAATGATAAAACTTAAAAGCCCAACTGCCAATAAAAGGGTATAGGGAGAATACCTAGCAAGACGAGTGTAGAGCAACTTCTTAGACAATTCGTTGCATTTCTCCACAGTGGCTGGCTCCTGGATGAACTGCTTATTCTGTTCCAACAACTGCTTATAGTAAGATGTTCCATGCTTGGCTACAAACTGTGAGGCTTTACATGCCTTGGACTGCAATTGAACCAACTTTGACGCCATCAACTCCCCAACCAAAGCCTAACACAAACATCAAACAAATTAACAAAACATCTAAACAGTTAACCAGACCAACAACTTAACAACAAATGTATCATAATTTTTACATTACACAAACATTCCAACTACAGAGTAAGATAACAGAGATGACAATGAGTTCAAAAATAGTGAATCCTGTTTCTCTTTATACTACTAAATGCACCATAAGGAGCGAAAACATTTAGGCTTCTATTAATTCCAAATCTATACCCCCTCTCTCTATCTCACAAAATCAGACACACTCACAGTCATACACATACTGAAATGTCCAGTTACGGTTGTATATAAAACCAAATAACCAATATACTTTGCCATAATTGAGGGGAAAACCCAACAAGAAACTATCTTTTTAACGTGACAACAATTTTTTTAGAAAAACTAACAAAATGTAAATTAAATGGGTATCTAAGTTTGCTTGAGTAGGACTTTTTAGTAATTGTTTAGACCAGCTGACCAGCTAAAACCCTAATTAACCATATCTCTACATTTGGCTGTTACACATAAAATCATGAGTCTTTAGTAAATGGTCAGCAGTAAATGTAAATCAAAACCTAACCACCAGCATTACAAGAATTTCATTGCATAAACCCGTAATTGAAATTCAGATACCCATTAACATGTATAAATCAAGATAGATAACGAATAGACTTTGAAATCTATAGATCTGATAGGATAAATTGGAAACCAGAAAGATTCAATTTTACAAGAAGGTCAAAGAGAAGATAAAACAGATCAGAAAATGGAAATGAAATGAAACGAAATGAATTCAAAGATATACCTTTTCCTCTTTTAAGAATAAAGCTGTTAGTCGATGAATGCAGAGTCAGTCGATTCGAGCTCTTTGCTTCTGTCGCCGCTGGCTGTTGTTTAAATAGATGGAGTGAAGTTTTCTGCTCCTCGCTGAACAACGTAAAAACGCACCAGAAGAGAGAAAGAAGATGTGAAGCTACATTTGCACCGACTGGGGTGTTCGGAAGTGACTTATAAGTTCGGCAAACGAACTTATAAGTTCTTGCCACTGTTAAGTCATTTGGTACATATTTTTTAATTTAGAAGTTTGTTTTTAAGTCAAAAAAAATAAGTACTTATTTGTAACTTATAAGTTATTTTAAAATAAGTTTAATTTAATTAAATATAATATCTATTTTGTCTCTCTTCTATTTTATATCTCTTTTTATTAATATTATTTTTAATAATCTTTACATTATTTTAACTTATAAATCATTATGAATCGAACACTTTCATAATTTATTTTAATTTAATTTTTGACTTATAAATTTAATTAATGTCTTACTTATAAATAATACCTAAAATATTTAATTGTAGGTATGACTCTTTATTTTCACTCTTTTATTATATTGTGTATGCATAATTTTTGTATATAATTAATGTCTCTAGCAGGATAAAAAAAAATAAAATCTAATATCTAATTATCTTATGTAAATTTTAACATTCAAGAAAAATAAAAAAACAGTAGTCCTCGGTCCTAAAAAGAAGAAGCAACATTTCGATTTTTGAAGTTAACAAGTTTTTAAATATGACATATTTGAATGATAATATTTATTATTATAATAATTTATTTAAATTTAAATAAAGTCGTTATAATACATGATTTTAATTCACTGATTAGTATATTGAAAAAAAAATGTACTTTTTCATCGAATAGAATAATATTGGTGTTTGACAATTTTATTTGTTTTCGTATTTACTTAAATTCAAATTCTAGTAACTTTGACTTTGGTAATCGTAAAATTAATGAAAAATATTAATGCTACGTTTGGACTTTGGATTAAAAGAATTAATGGGGAGTGAAATGATTCATTCCATTATATATGGTAGGGTTGAGCAAGAAATCAAATTAGAACCGAAACCGCACCAAAAATCTCATAAACCGCACCAATTAAAATCGCACCAACGGTTCCGGCATGTGTAGCGGTTTTAGATGGGTTGAAAAATTAAATTTACGGTTTCAGTTTGGTTACGAGTCAAAACCGCACGCATAAAACCGAAACTGCACCAAATAATCTTATTGTTTTCTCAAATTTGCTACAAATATATATAACTTCTCTACTATAAAGTATTCTCCTCATTTTATTTTAGAAGACAGATATTGTAGGGTTGAATGAAGAATAAATAGTATCAATTATGTTTATAAATCAAGAGTGGCTTGATATTTCTTAAATCAATTGTGATAACATAGTATTAATTAATCATATAATTATTGATGCTTGAAACTATTTTGCTAAATTAGCTCCATGATTGTGTTCACCGTGTAATACGTTTGCGTGAATGATTTTGCTAACTATTTTACGGATTTTTTTATTTTAATTAGTTTTGGAACCGAAACTGCACCAAATAAAATTAAACCGCACGGTTCAAAACCGCACCGCACCAATCACAACCAAACATAATTTTTTTTTCATTTTATAAGAATAAGTCATTCTATTATCACCTTCATTACTCCGAACCAAACGTGACATAAGATGTATATATCAATTATTAATTGAAATATTAAGATTTTGTTCAATACTTCCTGACAAAAAATATATTGTATTTTTAATAATAAATGTTATTACAATTTTATGAAAAACTTAACTTTTAAGATAACAAGTCAATTTTTAATAATACCAAAATTTATGATTAGGAAGATAAAAAGATAAAAAAAATCATTCGGTGTTTATCTGTTTAAAGTTTGGTTATAGAATTCAAAAATTCATACTCCATTCGTTCCTTAATATAAATTTTTTTAGAGTTATGTATAATTATTAATGAAATAATTGTATAGTACTACCTTCGTTTCTAAATAAGTGTCGTTTATGGTTTTTACACATAAATTAAGAAAGTCATTTAATACTATCATTTAATAATTAAAATTTGTGTAAAATTTCATCACTACCCCTTTATGGGAAGTTGAAAACTATTACTACAAGGGAAAGAATTTATTGAGACAATAAGATAAGGTAAGAGTGATATAGGAAAGTAGATAATTTATTCTCCTAAAAAATTGTAAACGACAAATAAATTGGAATAAATTTTTTCTTCTGAAACATCACTTATTTAGGAACGGAAAGAGTATTAAATATAATATCAAATGTCTATATTGTCCTTGTATTGAAAAAAGAGATTGTTATTTATTGGACAAAAAATAGTGAGAGAACCAAAGTTATATTTAATACTTAGGTTGTGTTTGATAAATCTGAGAATTAAGATCTGAATGATTATGATGTCTTAATAAATTAGATCATCTGAATGGTTATGAGGTCTGAATCTAAAAAATTATTTGATAACTAAAAAGTAAGTTATCTCTTAATGATACTATTTTACCATTTTAAAGGGTAAAATTTTATTTAATAATTTTAAATATTCAATTTAATAAAAATGAGTGCATAATATTGTTAAATATATTTATATAAAAAACTTATCAAAATTTTTTTATTAAGAGGTACCTCTTAATTATTAAGATTCTCTTTTCTTTCTTACCGATTAAGAGACATTCAGAGGTAAAAAAAACAGCATCATGCCTCTTAGCGAATAAGAGACAGTCCATTAAGAGGCAATCAAATTTAAACAAACAGCACCTTAGAGTAATACTAGAAACTAAGCACTTAATGTGTACTTGAAATTCTAAAATGTTGCGCCCCAAAATAGGTCCACACAACCCATTCTGAGTTGTCAAATACATAGTACAGAATTTAAATACAAACTTCATTTATACAACGATTAATTATCGTGTAAAATACGACAAAACATAAGTTGTGAGTTTCAATATAAATATTGTTTCGTAGACAATATCCAATCTCAAATAAAATCTTCATTACAATTATTATCACACTATTTTATAAAATATTGAAGATTACTAAAATAACCATCTTGGATCATTACTCCACTCCCCGACTAGTCCCAGCTACATTATCGCCTCTTAAGAAAAATAATTGAACCAAAAAGAAAAGGGTAAATTTTACTAGCCCAGTAAAGAATATTATGACTAAGATAATGTAGAACAAAATATCCTTAGTCCTCAATAGGAAAAAATCTGATAGAATACAATAGACAACAAGTTTTAGAATGACAACTGATTTTAGAATAACAACTGCAGCGAAAATAACAATCCATTAGAAGAGTCAAGTAGAGCATGATGTTTACTATCTTCTATGATTTAAAAGTCAATTATCAATATTTTATCCCCGTAACACCAATTGATATTATTTTCAATCAACGAATTATCTATGCACTACGTGTTAGAGTTTATGCCCTAGAGGCCAATTATTTGATATAATTGCTTAACATTTTGATATTATATTTGATTGAATAAATAAATAATTTTATTATGGTTTTATTTACTGCGTAATATAATTTTTAACATAATAAAATTCCTTAGAATAATGATACAAATTATATAGTTTCAAGTATGTGACTTGAACATGAGATTATATAATTACAATTAGTATCATTGTTCTTAAATGTCCTTAGTCGAGTATCATTGTTGATGGGACAACAATGATGCATTGAGACTAGTATGTGGATTGACTGATGACCAAATCTCATTGGTCATAAATATAAGAGATATTAAGTCAATGCATAGGTACATGTTAGAGAACGATGTACTGGACAGACCCACCATGAGAATTCTATATGGAGCATTATGCGAAGTGTCATTAGCAATTCTCATAATGACAATGATGTAATGGTCCTCCGACCTGAAACCACTATATTACTACACGAGAATTTATGTACTTTGATATCATCAAATGTCACCTTTAATAGGGTGGACTATAAATGTGATTATTGGGTTCATTGTGAATCGTATGAGAAATATGAGTGATCTAGATGGAATTTAACCATCCTATATTTTATAGGTGATATCCATAGGCCTCTTGATTGAGTAGGACTATGAAATACATGACCATGCTCAAATAGTGATTTGTTTCATATAGTCTACTCATTGATCAAGAAAACGCAGATTAAATTATGAAGAGTATGACACATTCCATGACTCGAGTTTAATCTAGGATATTAAGGTTAAAAGGATTAAATTACATTGAAACATTGGTCACGAAAAAGTTGCATCGAATCATCGATCTTATTATTACTTGGGTAACAGTGATGCATTACTAGATGCCGCTCACCGTTTATAACTTTATAATATGATTTTAAAGTTATTGCCAACGTAATAATAACCTATAGGGTCACACACAAAGAACGTAATTAAAAGGAAATTAATTTAAATTGTAAATATTTAAATATGTCAATATGATTGATATAATTTTAAATTACGAATTTAAATTAATAGGATAATTTATATATAGGTATATTAATTAAGTAAGACTTAATTAAGATATATATAAATTCGGATTTTAATAACATTAAGTTTTAATTAATTCCTCCTAACTGCTATATATATGATGTATATCAGTCACTTTAGGTTTTACGTCAAAACAAAAATCCTAGCCGCTCTTAGAGAGAGACTAGAGAAAACAGTTCAAAAAAAAATCCTCATCCTTGGTGGCTAGTACCGCGTTTCCTTCTTCTGCAGATCGTAGGACGATTCGTGTGGAGCGTTCGTGTGGATACCGTAGAGATGCAGTCCGTTTGAATTGCGTTGGAGATTCGACCGCATCGATTTTAGCTTTTACAATCGGTATAATTTCTTACCACTGAATTAATTATTTTTTTTTGCATGGATCCTGTTTTAGGGTTTCGAAATTGCTTTAAATTTTAATTTCCGCTGTGCGTTTCTATATCGAAACCCCAACACTACGGGTCAAAGATAATCGTTTGTATCACCAGTGGTCATGATCATGCCAAACACCTGTCAATCTATGCATTACGGGCCAAAGATGATTTTCACCACAAACCTTTTTCTGTAACATCAAAGGTCATGGTTATACCAATACACAATTTTTGGTCATAATCATACCAATCAACATCCCATCTTTGCACTACGGGCCAAAGATGACTTTCAACATAATATAAGCATGAGGATGATGACAATGATGTAACGAATCAATCAAGTGAGATCAAAGATAAATATTAGAGATTTATAATTCAATTTATCAGAATGTCCAAATTGTAATTATGATAACTAATTGTGGAGTAAAATTCAAGAATGATATTCATGTTTCAAAAATAATTTGGACAGAAAAAAAATTTAAATTTTATTGTGAATAGCACTCATAAATAGTACAATATGAATAGCATCGTATGAATAGTACCCCGACATGTAAAGATTAAAATTTAATAAGAAAATTCAGACTGTGAGACCCCAGATTTTATGAATAAATATTTAATTTTCTCAAAATATTATTTTTAATTTGATATAATAGTTGTGAGTAATATTTATAAATTTTACAAAGTACGCAAGTTGTTATATAATATTCGATTGGTCGGAGAATATTCATTTTAACAGAAAATATTCGTACGACGACACAATCATTGGTGGACCCCACAACAGAATTATTGTCGGATTGAGAAAACGACAAAAATATTTTATTAAAAATAACGGCGGAAATTTTACCGTTAATACTGTTGAACTACTCGGTAGTAAAAGTACAGTAATACGCGTGGTTGTATAGTAGCACACGGTATTGATTATTGATGTTTACGTGAGAAGTCACTCAGTTTTGTTCAATTATTGTTATAGTAATTACTGCATAGTATCTCACGTTATTTTATTCAATTATTGTCAATATTTTATATATTATTAAATTAATAATTGAGATGATAAAGTTATTAATATTATTATTTACAATATTAACGATGTCTACAAGTTCTATGAAGAAGAGATAAAATATATTTATATATATAAGTATGTGATGTGTGTATATATATATAATATAATGTGAGTGGAAAGTGGTGGAAAAGATGGAGTGTATTTTATATATATATATATATATATATATATATATATATATATATATATATATTATGTGTGTGTGTTGGAATTTAGAAAAAAATGGAGGAGGGAAGGAATCTTGTAAAATGTTATTACGGGTGGGAATTGTGTGTGTGTGTGTGTGTGTGTGTATATATATATATATATATATATATAAGATGTCAAGTGGTGTATATATAAATATATATTAAATATAAGCATGATAGTGGGATGGGGATATGGAGTGACATGTTAGTCACGGGTGTCATTCTTGGAAAGAAAAGAAGAGTACAATTATTATTATTATTATATATATATATATAGGTTTATAACATGTGTGGAATATATATATATATAGATATGTTTTATAATTTTTGCTTATTCTTATTGGTTGGAGGATTGATAATTGCTAGATTTATTTGGCAGATTGTGGGATGCTTTTTCAAACCTAGACATTATTGAAAATGTGTACTGATACGTAGGAACCGTGAAGTTGTGTTGTTCATCCGTAAATAATTGTTGTGTCCGTTTCTTAACAGTACCCCTTCCATTCTCCTATAAATAGAAGCTCATTCAATCATTATTTCTTATGAATTCACTGAAACTCTAGAGAGAGAAAATTATAGAGAGAAAGAAGAAGAGTATTCTGCTACTTCACTACTCCAATATCAAGTTTCTTTTACGGTAAGGGGTATTATTTCTTTCGTATTCATAAAGAGAACTTCTGTTATTTCATTCTTTATTATTCTGTTGGAATAACCTGTATACGCGAGCAACCCTATACTTGGTGAAATTCTTCTATTATTCCATTCTTTATTATTCTATTGAAATATCCTGTCTGTGCATTTTACGCCGGACCTGGTTCCGTCTTTATTATTCTGTTGGAATATCCTGTCTGTGCGTTTTACGCCTGACCTGGTTCCGTCTTTATTATTCTGTTGGAATATCATGTCTGTGTGTTTTACGCCTGACCTGGTTCCGTCTTTATTATTCTGTTGGAATATCTTGTCTGTGCGTTTTACGCCGGACCTGGTTTCGTCTTTATTATTCTGCTGGAATAACCTGTCTATGCGAAGTACCGTATGCATGGTGATTTTTGTTGTTATTCCATTCTATATTATTCTGTTGGAACATCCTGTCGGTGCGAATTTCGCCTGACCTGGTTCCGTTACTTATTATTCTGTTGGAATAACCTGTCTATGCGAAGTACCGCATGCATGGTGATTTCTTTTTTTATTCCATTCTTTATTATAGTCAGTTAGTTAAATTTTTCACTTCTATACTCCATAAAATTAGTGGAATATCCTTGATATTTGCGCTTTATCCAGTATATTTCATGGAAATATTCTTCTGAGCATTCTTGAATTTTACTCTACAAAGAAGTATCATGTTGACAATTTAGACGTTATTGGTTCCTGAACAAATTAATTCGTGAACTTATTTTATTGAATTTTTATATCATTGTCATCATCCTCATGTTTATATTATGTTGAAAGTCATATGTGGCCTGTAGTGCATAGATGGACTTGGTATGATTATGACCAGGAATTATTCGGTATAATCATGACCGTAATGTTACAAATGATGTGGTAAAGGTCCTCATTGGCCCGTAGTGCATTGATGGACAGTTGTTGGCATGATCATGACCATTGATGAATACACGAATGTCCTTGGCCCGTAGGGCATGAATAATTTGTGGTCGTGATACTAAAGAATATCCTTGGCCGTAGTGCAGGGGTGATTCAATAATGTGGATTATTTATTAAGCTGAGTCTCAGTGATAAAAGTGTTGAAAAACCTTTTAAATCATAAAAGATAGTAGATTTTATTCTCTACTTGACTCTTTTAATGGATTGCTTGTTCCGCTGCAGTTAAACTTGATGTTTGTTATATTGTATCAGTTTAACACTGTTTAAGGCTAATGATAATTTATTCTGCATTATCTTAGTCATAATATTTCTTATTGGGCTAGTTGAGCTTACCCTTTCTTTCACTGTTCTATTCAAGAAATGAGAATATAGCTGGGACAAGTAGGGGAATGGAGTGATGGTCCAGATGATAGTATTAGTAGTCCTCACCATTCTGTTAAATAGTGTGACAATAAATGTAATGAGGACTCCATTGGGTGTGGATATTGTCTAGATAACAATATTTGTATTAAAACTCACAGCATTTATTTTGTCGTATTTTACACGACAATTGTATAATTAAGATTTTATATGTATTCAGTTCCATGTATCTGACGACTCAAGATGGGTGATGTATACTTATTTGGGGGGCGTCACAGTTGATATCAAAGCTTAGGGATATGATCCCTGGCTAAGATGTGAGACAAGAACTAGGAGGGGAGAGACGAAAAATTCTTTTGCTAGTATGATCTACCTAAGTTTATTTGTTATTTAATTGGTTGGTCAGAGTATATTGATAATATGTGACATGTTAATTAACCCTTATTTTATGGCAGTATTTGAAAATGACAGCTGAAAATGTCAACAATGGAGTGAATGAGACCGTGGAGACACCTCTAATCACCAACCAGGATAATGTAATATTAGGCGAAGAAGAAATTAGAGATATCTACGTGGTAAGTGAAAAACTAATAGTTGCACCTGAGCTAGTTGCAGAGGTAGCAGCTGAGAGTGAGGAAGAAGAAGAAGAAGAGGAACCTGAGGAGAATTGGTTAGAAGAAGTTTCTGATCAAAACTTAGAATTACAAAATCGTGTTCATGAGTTAGAAGAGCAGGCTGAAGAACGGCAGGTGGTCGTGGAGCAAAGAGATGTAACGATTCAAAATTGTGTTACCCGATGTGCGATGCTTAAACAGAAGCACTCTTTGACAGAGTATAAGATATTAGAGTTGGAATCTGAGAATGCTATGATCAAAGTTCTGATGAAAGAAGAAACAACTGAACGTGTGAGAATGAAGGATGCATGGGTAAAAGCCGCACGACGTGTTGATATTGTAGAAAGAGACGTACGATCCAAAAAGGCTAAAATGGATGATGTGTATTTCTCTTTTTGGACAGCAATTAGGAGAACCCAACATCGAGTTTTGAATTACCCTGTACAGAGTGGTCAACCTCAATTCGATATGGATCGAAGATTGATGATTCAGATCATGAATCAGGAGTACAACGAAGTAGTTGAGGGTGGAATATGTCCTATAGAAAAGTTAATTCCAACGGTAGTGATGACACCAAATACTGTCCCAGACGAGTCAAAATAGGGTAGTTCAAGGGAGAGCGGTTGTCATGACTTCCCAACAAGTGAGGAACCCAAATGAAGTTATCGCGGGTAAGCTAATCATAAACCCTTGAGAAGTTTGTACCTTATCCGATACCGGTTCTACCCACTCTTGTATTTCACCTAGTTGTGTTCAACGTTTAAACTTGGCTCTTAAGATATTAGACTTTGACTTATCTGTTGAAACTCTGTTAGGAGGAACATTCGTTACCTCCACTATATATAAATCTTGTTTGATTTAAATCGACACTTTCACATTACCTGTCGATCTTATTTCTTTGAAAATACTTGACTTTGATGCAATTTTTGGAATCGATTGGTTAATTACTCATCATGCTTTTTGTAAGGTTGTTAGCTTTCATATTCCTAACCAACCTGTTATACGAATTCAAGGAACCAAACCCTAAAGTTAATCACTGTTATATCAAGCCATAAGTAAAGTGCCCCGATCCTTTCGTTGTTGACTTCCTTGTGTGTAATGCACCGAAGCCAGACTTTCTGTAGGCGACGTCGTGAATGACGATGACAAGTTGATAGGTATCGATGTGACAGGTTATCAAAGTCTTGGATGGGAGTCACAGTTTTGAATGATATTTCTATTGTTAATAAATTTCCTAGCGTATTCTTGAAGACTTCCTAGCCTACCCCTAGAGCGTAAAATCGAATTTTGTACTGACCCCAGTACAAAACTCCATTTCTAAAACCTTTAAATATTTCTTCAAATAAAACGAACGTAACATGCGCCAAAGACGTTGGCTCGAGCTGTTGAAGATTATGATCGTACCATTCAATACCATCCTAGAAAAGCGAACGTGGTAGCTGACGCATTGTGTAGAAGATCATATGCGGGTACGAGTGCAATATTGTTAACGCAAAGGCCTATTTTGTGTGACTTGCAAAGGATGGAGATAGAGATAAAGACTCTAGGGACCCATGTGATGATGGTGAATATACAAGTAGAACCGACTTTAATTGATAAAGTTAAAGCTGCTCAAGCTATAGACCTGGAGCTGATGCGTATGAGGAAGAAAGTGCAAGAAGGTGCTATGCCGGAAGTAAGAATCGATGAAGAAGGAATACTTCGAGTCAACTCCAGACTTTATGTTCCTAACGACTCTGATTTAAAGTATAAAATCATGATGGAGGCGCACAACACACCGTTTGCAATCCATCCCGGGAGTACCAAAATGTATCGTGATCTTCGTCATACATTTTGGTGGAGTAATATGAAGAGAGAGATAGCGATGATTATCTCAAGGAGTCTAACTTGTCAACGAGTCAAGGAGGAGCATCAAGTACCAAAAGGTCCATTGCAACCACTTGAAATTCCAAAATAGAAGTGGGAACACATTACCATGAATTTCGTTACCGGTCTTCCCAAGGTTTCTTAAGGCATAGATGCAATTTGGGTCATTGTTGATAGATTGACCAAGTCTGCTCATTTCTTACCAATACGAGAAATTTATACACTTGAACGTCTTGCTCGTATGTACATAAACGAGATTATAAGACTGCATGGTATGCCAGTATCCATAGTTTCTGATCGAGACCCAAGATTTACTTCACAATTTTGGGTTAGTTTGCAAAAAGCTATAGGCACAGATTTACGATTTAGTTCGGCATATCATCCTCAGACGGACGGACAATCAGAGTGGATTATTCAAACTCTTGAAGATTTATTAAGACTCTGTGTCCTTGACTTCAAGGAAAGTTGGGATAAGTTCTTACTGTTGGTGGAGTTTTCATACAACAACAGTTATCAAGCAAGTATTGGCATGGCTCCATTCGAGGCATTGTATGGAAGAAAGTGTCGTTCTCCAGTATGCCGGGATGAGGTGGGTGAAGCAACATTGTTGGGACCGGAGTTAGTGCGTATGACTACGGAAAAGATTCAAACGATCCGGTAACGTATAAAAACCTCACAAGATTGACAAAATAGTTATGTTGATCTTCATCGAAAGGACGTAAAATTTGATATTGGAGATCATGTGTTGTTACATGTTGCTCCATGGAAAGAAGTTACAAGATTTGGAAAGAGAGAAAAGCTCAATCCTCGATTCATTGGCCCATTTTTAATCCTCGACCGAGTATGAATTGTGGCCTATAGACTCGTTTTACCACCAAGTATGTCGCGTGTTCATAACGTTTTTAACGTATCGATGTTACGTAAATATGTGAACGACCCGAACCACATTATTAATTTAGAACCGGACGATATAGCGGATGATTTAACGTATGAGGAGATACATGTTAAAATAAGAAGGATTATATTCGACACTCAATGGTTATACCTTAAGAGTTAGAATCTGAAATGAAGTCAAGGTATCCTCACCTCTTCAGCATACTAGGTACGTACGTAAATTTCGAGGGCGAAATTCCATGAGGAGGGGAGATTGTGAGACCCCAGATTTTATGAATAAATATTTAATTTTCTCGAAATATTATTTTTAATTTGATATAATAGTTGTGGGTAATATTTATAAATTTTGTAAAGTACGCAATTTGTTATATAATATTTGATTGGTCGGGAAATATTCGTTTTAACAGGAAATATTCGTACGACGACACAATCATTGGTGGACCCCACAACAGAATTATTGTCGGATTGAGAAAACGACAAAAATATTTTATTGAAAATAACGGCGGAAGTTTTACCGTTAATACTGTTGAACTACTCGGTAGTAAAAGTACAGTAATACGCGTGGTTGTATAATAACACACGGTATTGATTATTGATGCTTACGTGAGAAGTCACTCAGTTTTGTTCAATTATTGTTACAGTAATTACTGCATAGTATCTCACGTTATTTTATTAAATTATTGTCAATATTTTATATATTATTAAATCAATAATTGAGATGACAAAATTATTAATATTATTATTTACAATATTAACGATGTCTACAAGTTCTATCAAGGAGAGGTAAAATATATTTATATATATAAGTATGTGATGTGTGTGTATATATATATATATATATATATATAATATAATGTGAGTGAAAAGTGGTGGAAAAGGTGGAGTGTATTATATATATATATATATATATATATATATATATATATATATATATATATATATATATATACGGTCAGGATCAAGAGCACTCTCCTTAAATAGCATTCCGCCTTAAATAGCACTCTGACATCAAAACGACGTAGTTTTGGAGGGACGCGGTGGCATTTTTGTAAATACAATGCCACCGCGTATTTACAAAAATACCACCGCGTCCCTCCAAAACTACGTCGTTTTGATGTCAGAGTGTTATTTAAGGCGGAATGCTATTTCAGGAGAGTGCTCTTGATCCTTACCGTATATATATATATATATATATATATATATATATATATATATATATACACGATACAAAATTCAATATCACGCTTTGGGAGTAAGCCAAGAAATTCTTTAAAAAACATGTCAGGAAACAAAATATTATTCAAATATGACGTATTAAAGTCCATGACATGGGTAAGAAAGCTTGACATCCGTTTTTCAATAAACGGATGGCTTTATGGCTTGATATGACAATGATTGACTTCAGTAATTTGGTTGCTTGAATTAGAATAACAGGTTGCTTAGGAATATGAAAACTAACAACCTTACGAAAGCAATCAATTTTGGCATGATAAGTAGTTAATCAATCAATCAATCCCTAAAATCACATCAAAATCAAGTATCTTTAAAGAAATAAGGTCAACAGGTAATGTGATGGTGCTAACTTGGATCAAACAAGATTTATAAACAGTAGATGTAACGAAAGTTTCTCATAACGGAGTTTCAACAGATAAGTCAAAGTCTAATTTTCTCCGAAGTCAAGTTTAAACGTTGAGTATAAGCAGGAGAGATAAATGAATGGGTAAAACCGGTATCTAATAAGGTATAAATTTCGTAAGAATTTATAATTATCTAACCCATAATAACTTCGTTCGATTCCTCGTCACGAAAAACGCTCTCCCTTAAACTACCGACTTTATTTTGTCCGTATCAGCCTTTGGTGCCACCGTCCCATCTGGACTTGATTTCGCTATAGGACAAAATCGAGCTATGTGACCGTCTTTTTCACAACTAAAACATACCTTGGAAGGCTGTGAACAGTTTGGACTTATGTGTCCCTCCTCTCCGCATCTGTAGCATCTAACTGGCGATCGTTCTCCTCCCCTAGAATTTGTTGCTGGTGCTGCTGCCGATGTCTTCCTGTCATCGTTAAATCTTCTCTTCTTAAAATTTCTACTTAAGTTATTTCTTCTATTATCTTGGCCATGATTACCACCGAAGTGGTTACCATTTCTGGCAAGATAATTTCCTCCACGATGGTTATCCTTGTTTTGATGACCGTTGCCATCGGTACGATTATCATCGAGTTGTAGGTCGTTATTCTTCTATTGAGCTGACTCATTATCGCGCTCCAATAACTGAGCCCTATTCACAACATCTGAATATAGAGAAAATTTATGAGAAATGAGATATTGACGTATGTCGGGTTTCAAACCTCTCAAAAATATCCGCATCATATGTTCCTCATTCTCCACCAAATGAGGTGCAAACTTGAATAACTCCGCGAACTTCGCCTCGTACTGGGACACCGTCATGTTGTTCTGTTCTAGTCTAACAAACTCTACCTCCTTCATATGACGAATACTTTCAGGAAAGTACTTGTCATTGAATAGTTTTTAAAACATTTCCCAAGACATGCTAAGTGCGGCTGAATGGGTATTACAGATTTCCACCAATAATCTGCCTCATTACGAAACATAAAGGTGGCGAATGGAACCTTCTGTTCTTCCGTGCATTCCAAGACATCGAATATCTTGGTAATTTATTTGACCCACGTCTCCGCCTTAATCGAATCTGGCTTTCCCCAGAATTTTGGTGGTCTCAACTCTTTGAACTGTTTGGCTGTGACAAACCGTGCGTTACTATCATTTCCACGGATATTTTGTACACGAGTATCCGTCGTCTGATTTTGCATGAACTGCAAAAAGCTTCTAAATATCTCATTGTTCATCGTCTGATCAGTGGTGTTGTTCACAAGTGGAACATTATCGGCATGTTGCACGTTCTCCTCATTAGTGAGCAAAGGTATCTCCACAGTCTCATTTACTCCACTGTTAACATTCTCAGTTGCCATTCTCAATTACTGTCATAAAATAAGGGTTAATTAAAGAAATTAACAAATCACATAATACCCCTATATTATGACTGACCAATAATTAAGCTTAGGTAGGACACACTAGCGAAGGATTTACTCGTCTCTCCCCTCCTAGTTCTATTCCCCGATCTCTGCCAGAGATCATATCCCTAAGCTCTGATACCAACTGTGACGCCCCCAAAATAGGTTCAATCCACCCAACCTATTCTGAGTCGCTAAATATATAGTACAGAAAATAACTACAACTTTATTATTACAATTGTCGTGCAAAATACGACAACACATATACTGTGAGTTTAAATACAAATATTGTCATCTAGACAATATTCACACTTAAATAAGTCCTCATTACGATTATTAATACACTATTTTACAGAATAGTGAGGACTACTAGAACCACTTCTAGAACCATCATTCCACACCCCGACTAGTACTCGCTACATTCTTGTCTCCTGAGAAGAAAAATGGAACAGCAAGGAAAAAGGTGAGCTCAACTAGCCCAGTAAAAAATATTATGACTAAGATAACGTACAACAAATTATCGTTAGTCTTCAACAGGGAAAAATTTAATAGAATACAATAGACAATAAATTTTAAATCAATATTCGCAGCGGAAATAATAATTCATTAGAAGAGTTAAGTAGAGAATCAAATCTACTATCATCTATGAATTTAAAAGTCCATCATCGATATTTTATCCCTATAACATTAATCAATATACATCTTGAATCAAACAGTCATCTTTGCACTACAGGCCAAAGATATTCATCAGTCGGTCATGTTCATCTCAACACCTATTCATCTTTACACTACGGGGCCAAAGATATTTATCAAGAAATCATTCATCTTTGCACTACATGCCAAAGATATTCAATAATATCATCATTTAGGACTGAGGATGATAAAAAATATATTTTAAAAAAAGTCAATCCAGTGAGACAAAAGAACAAATAGTAAGGATTCGTACTTCGATTTATCTATATTTAAAAAAATACTTCATAAATAGCCACAATGGAGTAAAATTCAAGAATGATCAAAACATAGATCCAATCAAAAATAGGAACCATAACAGACAATATTGGACACAGAAAAGAAAATTTAATTTTTCTGTGAATAGTGTCGTATTCGTGAATAGTGTCGTATACGTGAATAGTGCCGTATACGTGAATAGTAACTCCGACACTAGAAGATAGAAATTGCACAAGAAAAATCATCATGCTTCGTGAATAGTACTCATGAATAGTAACTCGTGAATAGTAACTCATGAATAGTAACTCGTGAATAATAACTCATGAATAGTAACTTCGACATGAAAAGATAAGAATTTCACAAGAAAAATCTTACCAATATTTCGGTATAATGATATTGAAAGAAATAATATCATTTAAAAAAAATAACATCCCTTACCTCAGAAAGACAGTACTTCTGACTGAAAAACTAGATATAGTGTTGAAGGAACTTGCACCGTATATCAACTCTCAAAGTACCAAAATACTCACAAAAATACGCTCAATATATCGAGAGAGAAAACTTTAGTTTCTGGTGTGATTTTCAATTCTAACCTAAGCACCCTATTTATAAGAAAATGCTTAGAACGCCAAAGTAAAAAATTTAATATAATATTAATAATATAATTAACAAAATTCAAGCACACCTTTATTGATCCAAAATATCAGCCACACATGTGCCAAACTTGCCAAAAATGTTTTTCTTTAAAAAAATAATTAAAATTTTCAAAAATCAATTATTTCGGAACTACGGAATTTTAATAATTCATAATAAATAGCTCTTTTATCAGAAAATTTGAATATCACGTTTTTTTTATAAGAAATTCATTTCTCTACAACTTTGCAGAAGAAAGTTTTTCCTAATTCCTAACATAAATTGACCGAAATCCACATACGGACGATTTTATAGGCTATAATCAAATTTCAGTCAAGAAATGGGATCCACCGACACACAAAACATGTGTTAATCATTTAATGCAACAAAAATACTCTTCCTCCTCATATACTCATATATCCCACATTCATTGTAAAAATATCATCATTATTATATAATATAATAAGATATTATTTTATCAGAAAAGATAAAATATCAATTTTTTTAACAATTGTCACTTTAAAATTTTTCCATCTATATCCACATAAAATTAATATTTTTCTTATCATATAAATCAATAATTAATTATTCATAAATAATATTACAGAATCACAGTACTGGCAACCAGACCGTTCCCAAGAAAGTGAGAGCTTTCCAATAAGGAGCTCTCCTTACTGGCGCGCAATTAGGTGATCAAACCTCTCCTTAGACAAAACTTTGTAGACATTACCAATAATGTTATCTAATAATATTATTCAGATAATATGAATTATTGCTTCGATAATAAAAAATACTATGTAGTGACAATTATTGAAACAACAGTAATATAAAATATCAACGTTGTAACGACCCCAAAATAGGTTCATTCCATCCAACCTATTCTGAGTCGCCAAATACATGGTACAGAAAATAACTACAACTTTATTACAACAATTGTCGTGCAAAATACAACAACACATATACTGTGAGTTTGGATACAAATATATACCAAATGTGACTCATGTTCCAACCGTGGACATCACCTCACAATAACACCTTACATAAAGGTATAGTCAAAAACTGTTTTAGAAATTAAAATCTTTGGGAAGTGCTCAAGGAAACCTTCGTACATGGGAGGCCACGCGTCTAGGTTATGATAGATATCATATGGCCACAGAATTATCCTTGGTTGACCCAATAGACCCCAAAGAAAAACGAGAAGATTACTATCATATTCTTCCCAATGGTGAGTCTTCTCTTGACATATCATTATCTCTACTGTCTCTAATTGAGAATTATACTTTAAACAAACACCAAGATTATATAGGTAGTGCTCGTATATATACTCAGCAAGTGGATGAGCACATCCCTGTCTTATGATGACACGAGGTTGTATGTCGTTAGACATCTTGTATGATAGTGGCAAACCACCCTTCCAACGTTGGGTACACCTTACCCTATTGGATTCACCAAATATAACTACTAAATGAACTTTTCTATACTGCTTCGGGAGAACATCCACCGCTAGAGACCACTGTTCTATTTCCCCGTTACCCTCGCTCGACCCAGCTACACTCTTATTACCTGAAAGGAATTGTGAAGCAAAAGGGTGAGCACAACTAGCCCAGTAAAGAATATCATGACTAAAGATAATTAAATTATCAGTAGCCTTCATCAATAATAAATCAGAGATTTAGAACATATGGTAAATGATAAAAATTTCAACCATAGTTGCAGCGGAACGAGCAATCCATTAGAAGAGTCAAATAGACTATAAAGTCTATTATCTTCTCCATGTTAAAAATCCATCAACAATGTTTTATCCCTGTAACATCAATCAACAGTTCCTTTCCACAATCATATGAATAACTCATAATCATAATTGTGATTCTAAATTTTTCTTCGCACCCAGGACGAAGAATATTTTCATCACATGTCTTTACCTGAAACATCAAAGATCATGGTTATACCAAATCACAGTTCCTGTTCATAATCATACTAATAAATCCATCTTTGCACTACGACCAAAGATATTCAACAACAGTTTATCTTTACACTACGGGCCAAAGATATTCATCAACAGACCATCTTTGCACTACAGGCCAAAGATATTCATCTACAATTCATCTTTGCACTACAGGCCAAAGATATTCCTCAACCGTTCATCTTTGCATTACTGGCCAAAGATATTCAACAACAGGTCATCTTTGCACTACGGGCCAAAGATATTCATCTACAATTCATCTTTGCACTACAGGCCAAAGATATTTCTCAACAATTCATATTTGCACTACATGCCAAATATATTAATACCTCAAAGAATATATAATCATTTAAGAATTTATATAAACAATAATTATAACCATGTTGATCATTTCACCTTTGCACTTAAGCTAAAGATATTCAATTATAAATTTAATGGTCATGATCATACCAGTCAACAATTCAACTTTGCACTACTGGCCAAAGAGAACCCATAGTCATGATCATACCAATAATTTACCCATCTTTACACTCAAGCGAAAGAGAATTTCAACATCAAGGTTATAAAAATGTTATATATGATTATAAAAATAATATGGTCAAAACATGGATTTAATTTCAAGAGCAATATTCATAAATCAACTATAATTTGGTTAGAAAAAGAAACCAATTTTGTCGTGAATAGTAACTCATGAATAGTAACCTCGACTCAAAAAGGTAGAAATTCCACAATAAAATCTATACCAATATTTCGGTATAATGATATTGAAAGGATAACATTTCTTAAGCTTATAAACAATTTATTTAAATTGTTTACACTTTACTAATTAATGCATTTAATCATCATAAAATGTCAACTCTTAAGATTTCATCATCAATAGCCAAAACCCTCATCAAAAATCTGCATATACCTCATATAGGATTCTCAAGCCATAAAATCCTATTTTCCAATTTTCTTTCCTCACAAAACATATTTAATTCATTTACTCATAACTAGACCATTTTCATAAAAAATACCAAATCAGTTCCAAAAATATTTCTTTTCTGGGATTTAGCATAATATAGTCCCATAGTGAACATATATTTTTCTCAGAATTTTTAAAAGTCATTTACTATTTTTCATATGGCCAAAATAGCCGAATATTTAAACATTTATCAAAAATTGTACTTTTGTCTAAAAATTCTGAAATTTACAGAGTATACTTCTATCATATACATGTACTCCCAATAAAAATTTCATCAATTTTGGAGTTAACCACAAGGAATTATAAGCTGTTACTTTTAAAATAGTTTTTTCTCATAAAATTCATAACTCTCAATCTATACATCCAAAAATCACCATTTTTGGACACAATCAAGAAAACTCATCAAAATATCATTTCAAATTTTTCCAGAATTTTTGAAGATCAGAAAAATTACGAAACTGAAAATCATAACAACCCTTAAAATCCCTTAATATCCCTTACTATCCCTTACCTCAAAAGAGCAGTACTTCTGATCGGTATAAGGCTGAAGGAAACTTGCACTGATGAATAACAACTCACCAAGTATCTAAATACTCACAAAATACACTCAATAATCTAGAGAGAGAAAGAGAGAAAGCTTATGTTTCTGGTGTGATTTTCAATTCTAACTTAGCCCTCTATTTATAGGAAAATTTTGGTAGGTTTGACCTGCAACCTGATGGCTTTACCTGCTACTATTCCCACCCACCACATTTGAAATATAATTCAGCACATTTCTTCACCAACCACAAGTGGGGCCCACCAATTCTAGAATTTTCCACCAAAATGATAAACTCCGAAAATTCAACAATTTCTGAACCAGTCATCTCGTAAAATTCATAACAAATCATACATTCATTTTTAACGGTTCAAAATTTGTGGACATATACTCAACTTATATATGTATAACATATCCAAATATTACTACGATCCAACGGTCGGATTAAAAATTATAACCCCCGCAAAATATCTCAAAAACCCTGATTTTTAATACCTCCATTCCGACAAAAATACTGATAAAAACCTCAACATTAACTCCTTCATTTTAACCACAAAAATATATCCCTCATTTATATCCACATAAAATAAATATTTTCTTATCATATAAATCAATAATTAATTATTCACAAATAATATTACAGAATCACATTTATGACAACCAGGCCGTTCCCAGGAAAGAGGGGGCTTTCCAATAAGGATTTCTCCTTACTAGCGCGCAATTAGATGACCAAACCTCTCCTTAGACAGAACTTTCTAGACATTGCCAATAATGCTATCTAATAATACTATTCAAATAATATGAATTATTGATCTGATAATGGAAAATACTGTGCAGCAACAATTATTGAACAACAATAATATAAAATTTCAACGTAGCAATTATTGAATCAATAAAATAAAATATTGAACAGTAATTACTGTAACAATTATTGAGTAGTGCCTTCTTACGTAAGAATCAATAATTTCAAAAATACTGTGCAATACCGTGTGCTACTGTGCAATAACGCGTATTACTGTATTTTAACCACCGGGTATTTCAACAGTATTAACGATAACAACTACGCCGTTATTTGTAAAAACTCAAATTTGTCATTTTTCTTCACCCGACAGTTATTCGTTATGGGGCCCACAAATAGCTGCGCCGTCGTACGAATATTCTCCGACAGAAAGAATATTCCACGACCAAACGAATATTCCCCGACAACAATGATTATTTTATAACCACTTGCTTATTTTGAAAAAAATTTTATATTTCACCCATAACTTTAAACTTTTATCAATTTAACCATTTACTGAATAGTAATTATAAGAAAAATTGAATACTTTTATTTCATAAAATTCGGGGTCTTACAATCTCCCCTCCTTATGAAATTTCGTCCCCGAAATTTACGTACCTGGTATTTCGAAGAGTTGAGAATACCTTGCTTCCATTTCAGATTCTATCTCTCAGATCATCATGATTTCTCCATTGCTCATCTCCCATGATAACTTCATTTGGGTTCCTCATTTGTTGGGAAGTCATGACAACCGCCATCCCTCGAACTACTCGGCTTTGACTTGTCTGGAGCAGCATTTGGCGTCATCATTACCGTTGGAATATACCTTTCTATAGGACATATTCCTCCCTCAACTGCCTCTTCGTACTCCTCATTCATGATCTGAATCATCAATCTTCGATCCATATCGGATTCAGGTTGACCGCTATGTACAGGGTAATTCAAAACTCGATGTTGGGTTCTCCCAATTGCTTTCCAAAAAGAGAAATTCATATCATCTATTTTAGCCTTCTTAGATCGAACATCTCTTTCCACAATATCCACGTGTCGTGCGGCTTTTGCCCATGCATCACTTATTCTCACTCATTCAATTTTTTCTTCTTTCAGCTCAGATTTCATTTTTATCATCTTATACTCTGCCAAAGAATGCTTCTGTTCAAGCATCACATATCGGGTAACACAAGCTTGAATTGTTGCATCCTTTTGTTCCACGACCGCCTGTCGTTCTTCTGCCTGCTCTTCTAACTCATGAATACGATTTTGAAATTCTACATTTTGATCATATAATACCTCTAATAAACTCTCCTCTGGAACTTCTTCTTCCTCTTCTTCCTCAGTCTCAGCTGTTACCTCTGCGACTATCTCGGGTGCAACTATCAATTCTTCACTCACCACATAGATATCTCTAATTCCTTCTTCGTCTGACATCACATTATCATGGTTAGTGATTAGAGGTATCCCCACAGTCTCATTCACTCCATTGTTAGCATTCTCAGCTGCCATTCTCAAATACTGCCATAAAATAAGGGTTAATTAAACAAATTAACATATCACATAATATCCCAATATTATGACTAACCAACAAATAAGCTTAGGTAGGACACACTAGCGAAGGATTTACGCATCTCTCCCCTCCTAGTTATATTCCCCGATCTCCACCAGAGATCATATCCCTAAGCTCTGATACCAACTGTAACGACCCCAAAATAGGTTCATTCCATCCAACCTATTCTGAGTCGCCAAATACATGGTACAGAAAATAACTACAACTTTATTACAACAATTGTCGTGCAAAATACAACAACACATATGCTGTGAGTTTGGATACAAATATATACCAAATGTGACTCATGTTCCAACCGTGGACATCACCTCACAATAACACCTTACATAAAGGTATAGTCAAAAACTGTTTTAGAAATTAAAATCTTTGGGAAGTGCTCAAGGAAACCTTCGTACATGGGAGGCCACGCGTCTAGGTTATGATAGATATCATATGGCCACAGAATTATCCTTGGTTGACCCAATAGACCCCAAAGAAAAACGAGAAGATTACTATCATATTCTTCCCAATGGTGAGTCTTCTCTTGACATATCATTATCTCTACTGTCTCTAATTGAGAATTATACTTTAAACAAACACCAAGATTATATAGGTAGTGCTCGTATATATACTCAGCAAGTGGATGAGCACATCCCTGTCTTATGATGACACGAGGTTGTATGTCGTTAGACATCTTGTATGATAGTGGCAAACCACCCTTCCAACGTTGGGTACACCTTACCCTATTGGATTCACCAAATATAACTACTAAATGAACTTTTCTATACTGCTTCGGGAGAACATCCACCGCTAGAGACCACTGTTCTATTTCCCCGTTACCCTCGCTCGACCCAGCTACACTCTTATTACCTGAAAGGAATTGTGAAGCAAAAGGGTGAGCACAACTAGCCCAGTAAAGAATATCATGACTAAAGATAATTAAATTATCAGTAGCCTTCATCAATAATAAATCAGAGATTTAGAACATATGGTAAATGATAAAAATTTCAACCATAGTTGCAGCGGAACGAGCAATCCATTAGAAGAGTCAAATAGACTATAAAGTCTATTATCTTCTCCATGTTAAAAATCCATCAACAATGTTTTATCCCTGTAACATCAATCAACAGTTCCTTTCCACAATCATATGAATAACTCATAATCATAATTGTGATTCTAAATTTTTCTTCGCACCCAGGACGAAGAATATTTTCATCACATGTCTTTACCTGAAACATCAAAGATCATGGTTATACCAAATCACAGTTCCTGTTCATAATCATACTAATAAATCCATCTTTGCACTACGACCAAAGATATTCAACAACAGTTTATCTTTGCACTACGGGCCAAAGATATTCATCAACAGACCATCTTTGCACTACAGGCCAAAGATATTCATCTACAATTCATCTTTGCACTACAGGCCAAAGATATTCCTCAACCGTTCATCTTTGCATTACTGGCCAAAGATATTCAACAACAGGTCATCTTTGCACTACGGGCCAAAGATATTCATCTACAATTCATCTTTGCACTACAGGCCAAAGATATTCCTCAACAATTCATATTTGCACTACATGCCAAATATATTAATACCTCAAAGAATATATAATCATTTAAGAATTTATATAAACAATAATTATAACCATGTTGATCATTTCACCTTTGCACTTAAGCTAAAGATATTCAATTATAAATTCAATGGTCATGATCATACCAGTCAACAATTCAACTTTGCACTACTGGCCAAAGAGAACCCATAGTCATGATCATACCAATAATTTACCCATCTTTACACTCAAGCGAAAGAGAATTTCAACATCAAGGTTATAAAAATGTTATATATGATTATAAAAATAATATGGTCAAAACATGGATTTAATTTCAAGAGCAATATTCATAAATCAACTATAATTTGGTTAGAAAAAGAAACCAATTTTGTCGTGAATAGTAACTCATGAATAGTAACCTCGACTCAAAAAGGTAGAAATTCCACAATAAAATCTATACCAATATTTCGGTATAATGATATTGAAAGAATAACATTTCTTAAGCTTATAAACAATTTATTTAAATTGTTTACACTTTACTAATTAATGCATTTAATCATCATAAAATGTCAACTCTTAAGATTTCATCATCAATAGCCAAAACCCTCATCAAAAATCTGCATATACCTCATATAGGATTCTCAAGCCATAAAATCCTATTTTCCAATTTTCTTTCCTCACAAAACATATTTAATTCATTTACTCATAACTAGACCATTTTTATAAAAAATACCAAATCAGTTCCAAAAATATTTCTTTTCTGGGATTTAGCATAATATAGTCCCATAGTGAACATATATTTTTCTCAGAATTTTTAAAAGTCATTTACTATTTTTCATATGGCCAAAATAGCCGAATATTTAAACATTTATCAAAAATTGTACTTTTGTCTAAAAATTCTGAAATTTACAGAGTATACTTCTATCATATACATGTACTCCCAATAAAAATTTCATCAATTTTGGAGTTAACCACAAGGAATTATAAGCTGTTACTTTTAAAATAGTTTTTTCTCATAAAATTCATAACTCTCAATCTATACATCCAAAAATCACCATTTTTGGACACAATCAAGAAAACTCATCAAAATATCATTTCAAATTTTTCCAGAATTTTTGAAGATCAGAAAAATTACGAAACTGAAAATCATAACAACCCTTAAAATCCCTTAATATCCCTTACTATCCCTTACCTCAAAAGAGCAGTACTTCTGATCGGTATAAGGCTGAAGGAAACTTGCACTGATGAATAGCAACTCACCAAGTATCTAAATACTCACAAAATACACTCAATAATCTAGAGAGAGAAAGAGAGAAAGCTTATGTTTCTGGTGTGATTTTCAATTCTAACTTAGCCCTCTATTTATAGGAAAATTTTGGTAGGTTTGACCTGCAACCTGATGGCTTTACCTGCTACTATTCCCACCCACCACATTTGAAATATAATTCAGCACATTTCTTCACCAACCACAAGTGGGGCCCACCAATTCTAGATTTTCCACCAAAATGATAAACTCCGAAAATTCAACAATTTCTGAACCAGTCATCTCGTAAAATTCATAACAAATCATACATTCATTTTTAACGGTTCAAAATTTGTGGATGTAAGACCCCGAATTTTATGAAATAAAAGTATTCAATTTTTCTTATAATTACTATTCAGTAAATGTTAAATTGATAAAAGTTTAAAGTTATGGGTGAAAAATGAATTTTTTTTTCAAAATAAGCAAGTGGTTTAAAATAATTATTGTTGTCGGGGAATATTCGTTTGGTCGTGGAATATTCTTTCTTCGGAAATATTCGTACGACGGCGCAGCTATTTGTGGGCCCCATAACGAATAACTGTCGGGTGAAGGAAAACGACAAATTTGAGTTTTTAAAAAATAACGGCGTAGTTGTTACCGTTAACACTGTTGGAATACCCGGTGGTTAAAATACAGTAATACGCGTTATTGCACAGTAGCACACGGTATTGCATAGTATTTTTGAAATTATTGATTCTTACATAAGAAGGCACTACTCAATAATTGTTACAGTAATTACTGTTCAATATTTTATTTTATTGATTCAATAATTGCTACGTTGAAATTTTATATTGTTGTTGTTCAATAATTGTTGCTGCACAGTATTTTCCATTATCAGATCAATAATTCATATTATTTGAATAATATTATTAGATAACATTATTGGCAATGACTAGAAAGTTCTGTCTAAGGAGAGGTTTGGTCATCTAATTGCGCGCCAGTAAGGAAAAATCCTTATTGGAAAGCCCCCTCTTTCCTGGGAACGGCCTGGTTGTCATAAATGTGATTCTGTAATATTATTTGTGAATAATTAATTATTGATTCGTATGATAAGGAAATATTTATTTTATGTGGATATAAACGAGGGACATATTTTTGTGGTTAAAAATGAAGGAGTTAATGTTGAGGTTTTTATCAGTATTTTTGTTGGAATGGAGGTATTAAAAATTAGGGTTTTTGAGATATTTTGCAGGGGTTATAATTTTTAATCCGACCGTTGGATCGTGGTAATTTTTGGATATGTTATACATATATAAGTTGAGTATATGTCCATAAATTTTGAACCGTTAAAAATGAACGTATGATTTATTATGAATTTTACGAGATGACTGGTTCAGAAATTGTTGAATTTTGGAGTTTATCATTTTGGTAGAAAATTCTAGAATTGGTGGGCCCCACTTGTGGTTGGTGAAGAAATGTGCTGAATTATATTTCAAATGTGGTGGGTGGGAATAGTAGCAGGTAAAGCCATCAGGTTGCAGGTCAAACCTACCAAAATTTTCCTATAAATAGAGGGCTAAGTTAGAATTGAAAATCACACCAGAAACATAAGTTTTCTCTCTTTCTCTCTCTATATTATGAAGCATATTTTGTGAGTTTTTAGATACTTGGTGAGTTGCTATTCATCAGTGCAAGTTTTCTTCAGCATCATATCCGATATCCAGCCAGAAGTACTGCTCTTTTGAGGTAAGGGATAGTAAGGGATTGTAAGGGATAGTAAGAGATTTTAAGGGTTGTTATGATTTTCAGTTTCGTAATTTTTCTGATCTTCAAAAATTATGGAAAAATTTGAAATGATATTTTGATGAGTTTTATTGATTGTGTCCAAAAATGGTGATTTTTGGATGTATAGATTGAGAGTTATGAATTTTATGAGAAAAGACTATTTTAAAAGTAACAGCTTATAATTCCTTGTGGTTAACTCCAAAATTGATGAAATTTTTATTGGGAGTACATGTGTATGATAGAAGTATACTCTGTAAATTTCAGAATTTTTGGACAAAAGTATAATTTTTGATAAATGTCTAAATATTCGGTGGTTTTGGCCATATGAAAAATAGTAAATGAGTTTTAAAAATTCTGAAAAAAATATATGTTCAATATTGGACTATATTTTGCTAAATCTCAGAAAAGAAATATTTTTGAAACTGATTTGGTATTTTTCATAAAAATGGTCTAGTTATGAGTAAATGAATTAAATATGTTTTGTGAAGAAAGAAAATTGGAAAATAGGATTTTATGGCTTGAGAATCCTATATGAGGTATATGCAGATTTTTTTATGAGGGTTTTGGTTATTGATGATGAAATTGTAAGAGTTGGCATTTTATGATGATTAAATGCATTAATTAGTAAAGTGTAAACAATTAAAATAAATTGTTTATAAATTTAAGTAATGTTATTCTTTCAATATCATTATACCGAAATATTGGTATGAATTTTATTGTAGAATTTCTATCTTTTGTGTCGGGGTTACTATTCATGAGTTACGAATATTACTCTTGAGATTAAAACTATATGTTGATCATATTATTTTTATCATCATATATAACATTTTTATAACCCTGATGTTGAAATTCTCTTTCACTGGAGTGTAAAGATGGGTAGATTATTGGTATGATCATGACTAGGGTTCTCTTTGGCCTGTAGTGCAAAGTTGAATTGTGACTGGTATGATCATGACCATTGAATTTATAATTGAATATCTTAAGCTTAAGTGCAAAGGTGAATTGATCAACATGGTTATAATTATTGTTTATATAAATTCTGAAATGATTATATATTTCTTTAAGATATTAATATCTTTGGCCTGTAGTGCAAATATGAATTGTTGATGAATATCTTTGGCATGTAGTGCAAAGATGAATTGTTGATGAATATCTTTGGCCCGTAGTGCAAAGATGACTTGTTGAATATCTTTGGCCCGTAGTGCAAAGATGGTTTGTTGATGAATATCTTTGGCCCGTAGTGCAAAGATGGATTTGTTAGTATGATTATAAACAGGAACTGTGATTTGGTATAACCATGATCTTTGATGTTTCAGGTAAAGACAGGTGATGAAAATATTTTCGTCCTGGGTGCGAAGAAAAATTTATAGTCACAATTATGATTATGAGTTATTCATATGATTGTGGAAAGGAACTGTTGAGTGATGTTACATGGATAAAACATTGTTGATGGATTTTTAACATGGAGAAGATAATAGACTTTATGGTCTATTTGACTCTTCTAATGGATTGCTCGTTCCGCTGCAACTATGGTTGAAATTTTTATCATCTACCATATGTTCTAAATCTCTGATGAATTGTTGATGAAGGCTATTGATAATTTAATTATCTTTAGTCATGATATTCTTTACTGAGCTAGTTGTGCTCACCCTTTTGCTTCACAATTCCTTTCAGGTAATAAGAGTGTAGCTGGGTCGAGCGGGGGTAACAGGGAATGGAACGGTGGTCATCATTTAGTAGTTATATTTGGTGAATCCAATAGGGTAAGGTGTACCCAACGTTGGAAGGGTGGTTTGCCACTATCATACAAGATGTCTAACGACATACAACCTCGTGTCATCATAAGACAGGGTTGTGCTCATCCACTTGCTGGGTATATATACGAGCACTACCTATATAATCTTGGTGTTTGTTTGAAGTATAATTCTCAATTAGAGACAGTAGAGATAATGATATGTCAAGAGAAGACTCACCATTGGGAAGAATATGATAGTAATCTTCTCGTTTTTCTTTGGGGTCTATTGGGTCAACCAAGGATAATTCTGTGGCCATATGATATCTATCATAACCTAGACGCGTGGCCTCCCATGTACGAAGGTTTCCTTGAGCACTTCCCAAAGATTCTAATTTCTAAAACAGTTTTTGATTGTACCTTTATGTAAGGTACCTTTGTGAGGTGATGATACATGGTGTGTCCATGTCACATTTGGTATATATTTGTATCCAAACTCACAGCATATGTGTTGTTGTATTTTGCACGACAATTGTTGTAATAAAGTTGTAGTTATTTTCTGTACCATGTATTTGACGACTCAGAATGGGTTGGATGGAATGGACCTATTTTGGGGTTGTCACAGGTGGTATCAGAGCTTAGGGATATGATCTTTGGCGGAGATCGGGGAATATAACTAGGAGGGGAGAGATGAGTAAAACCTTCGCTAGTGTGTCCTACCTAAGCTTATTTGTTGGTCAGTCATAATATCGGGATATTATGTGATATGTTAATTTGTTAAATTAACCCTTGTTTTGAAGCTGTATTCTAGAATGATATCTGAAATACAGGAGATGAGCAATGGAGAAATCATGATGATAAGGAAGATGGAATCTGAAATGAAAGCAAGGTATTCTCAACTCTTTGAAATAACAGGTACGTAAATTTCGGGGACGAAATTTCATAAGGAGGGGAGATTGTAAGACCCCGAATTTTATGAAATAAAAGTATTCAATTTTTCTTATAATTACTATTCAGTAAATGGTTAAATTGATAAAAGTTTAAAGTTATGGGTGAAATATGAATTTTTTTTTCAAAATAAGCAAGTGGTTATAAAATAATTATTGTTGTCGGGGAATATTCGTTTGGTCGTGGAATATTCTTTCTTTCGGGAAATATTCGTACGACGGCGCAGCTATTTGTGGGCCCCATAACGAATAACTGTCGGGTGAAGGAAAACGACAAATTTGAGTTTTTAAAAATAACGGCGTAGTTGTTACCGTTAACACTGTTGGAATACCCGGTGGTTAAAATACAGTAATACGCGTTATTGCACAGTAGCACACGGTATTGCATAGTATTTTTGAAATTATTGATTCTTACGTAAGAAGGCACTACTCAATAATTGTTACAGTAATTACTGTTCAATATTTTATTTTATTGATTCAATAATTGCTACGTTGAAATTTTATATTGTTGTTGTTCAATAATTGTTGCTGCACAATATTTTCCATTATCAGATCAATAATTCATATTATTTGAATAATATTATTAGATAACATTATTGGCAATGACTAGAAAGTTCTGTCTAAGGAGAGGTTTGGTCATCTAATTGCGCGCCAGTAAGGAAAAATCCTTATTGGAAAGCCCCCTCTTTCCTGGGAACGGCCTGGTTGTCATAAATGTGATTCTGTAATATTATTTGTGAATAATTAATTATTGATTCGTATGATAAGGAAATATTTATTTTATGTGGATATAAACGAGGGATATATTTTTGTGGTTTAAAATGAAGGAGTTAATGTTGAGGTTTTTATCAGTATTTTTGTTGGAATGGAGGTATTAAAAATTAGGGTTTTTGAGATATTTTGCAGGGGTTATAATTTTTAATCCGACCGTTGGATCGTGGTAATTTTTGGATATGTTATACATATATAAGTTGAGTATATGTCCATAAATTTTGAACCGTTAAAAATGAACGTATGATTTATTATGAATTTTACGAGATGACTGGTTCAGAAATTGTTGAATTTTTGGAGTTTATCATTTTGGTAGAAAATTCTAGAATTGGTGGGCCCCACTTGTGGTTGGTGAAGAAATGTGCTGAATTATATTTCAAATGTGGTGGGTGGGAATAGTAGCAGGTAAAGCCATCAGGTTGCAGGTCAAACCTACCAAAATTTTCCTATAAATAGAGGGCTAAGTTAGAATTGAAAATCACACCAGAAACATAAGTTTTCTCTCTTTCTCTCTCTATATTATGAAGCATATTTTGTGAGTTTTTAGATACTTGGTGAGTTGCTATTCATCAGTGCAAGTTTTCTTCAGCATCATATCCGATATCCAGCCAGAAGTACTGCTCTTTTGAGGTAAGGGATAGTAAGGGATTGTAAGGGATAGTAAGAGATTTTAAGGGTTGTTATGATTTTCAGTTTCGTAATTTTTCTGATCTTCAAAAATTATGGAAAAATTTGAAATGATATTTTGATGAGTTTTATTGATTGTGTCCAAAAATGGTGATTTTTGGATGTATAGATTGAGAGTTATGAATTTTATGAGAAAAGACTATTTTAAAAGTAACAGCTTATAATTCCTTGTGGTTAACTCCAAAATTGATGAAATTTTTATTGGGAGTACATGTGTATGATAGAAGTATACTCTGTAAATTTCAGAATTTTTGGACAAAAGTATAATTTTTGATAAATGTCTAAATATTCGGTTTTTGGCCATATGAAAAATAGTAAATGACTTTTAAAAATTCTGAAAAAATATATGTTCAATATGGGACTATATTTTGCTAAATCTCAGAAAAGAAATATTTTTGAAACTGATTTGGTATTTTTCATAAAAATGGTCTAGTTATGAGTAAATGAATTAAATATGTTTTGTGAAGAAAGAAAATTGGAAAATAGGATTTTATGGCTTGAGAATCCTATATGAGGTATATGCAGATTTTTTTATGAGGGTTTTGGTTATTGATGATGAAATTGTAAGAGTTGGCATTTTATGATGATTAAATGCATTAATTAGTAAAGTGTAAACAATTAAAATAAATTGTTTATAAATTTAAGTAATGTTATTCTTTCAATATCATTATACCGAAATATTGGTATGAATTTTATTGTAGAATTTCTATCTTTTGTGTCGGGGTTACTATTCATGAGTTACGAATATTACTCTTGAGATTAAAACTATATGTTGATCATATTATTTTTATCATCATATATAACATTTTTATAACCCTGATGTTGAAATTCTCTTTCGCTGGAGTGTAAAGATGGGTAGATTATTGGTATGATCATGACTAGGGTTCTCTTTGGCCTGTAGTGCAAAGTTGAATTGTGACTGGTATGATCATGACCATTGAATTTATAATTGAATATCTTAAGCTTAAGTGCAAAGGTGAATTGATCAACATGGTTATAATTATTGTTTATATAAATTCTGAAATGATTATATATTTCTTTGAGATATTAATATCTTTGGCCTGTAGTGCAAAGATGAAATATTGATGAATATCTTTGGCCTGTAGTGCAAAGATGAATTGTTGATGAATATCTTTGGCCCGTAGTGCAAAGATGACTTGTTGAATATCTTTGGCCCGTAGTGCAAAGATGGTTTGTTGATGAATATCTTTGGCCCGTAGTGCAAAGATGGATTTGTTAGTATGATTATAAACAGGAACTGTGATTTGGTATAACCATGATCTTTGATGTTTCAGGTAAAGACAGGTGATGAAAATATTTTTCGTCCTGGGTGCGAAGAAAAATTTATAGTCACAATTATGATTATGAGTTATTCATATGATTGTGGAAAGGAACTGTTGAGTGATGTTACATGGATAAAACATTGTTGATGGATTTTTAACATGGAGAAGATAATAGACTTTATGGTCTATTTGACTCTTCTAATGGATTGCTCGTTCCGCTGCAACTATGGTTGAAATTTTTATCATCTACCATATGTTCTAAATCTCTGATGAATTGTTGATGAAGACTATTGATAATTTATTTATCTTTAGTCATGATATTCTTTACTGAGCTAGTTGTGCTCACCCTTTTGCTTCACAATTCCTTTCAGGTAATAAGAGTGTAGCTGGGTCGAGCGGGGGTAACAGGGGAATGGAACGGTGGTCATCATTTAGTAGTTATATTTGGTGAATCCAATAGGGTAAGGTGTACCCAACGTTGGAAGGGTGGTTTGCCACTATCATACAAGATGTCTAACGACATACAACCTCGTGTCATCATAAGACAGGGTTGTGCTCATCCACTTGCTGGGTATATATACGAGCACTACCTATATAATCTTGGTGTTTGTTTGAAGTATAATTCTCAATTAGAGACAGTAGAGATAATGATATGTCAAGAGAAGACTCACCATTGGGAAGAATATGATAGTAATCTTCTCGTTTTTCTTTGGGGTCTATTGGGTCAACCAAGGATAATTCTGTGGCCATATGATATCTATCATAACCTAGACGCGTGGCCTCCCATGTACGAAGGTTTCCTTGAGCACTTCCCAAAGATTCTAATTTCTAAAACAGTTTTTGATTGTACCTTTATGTAAGGTACCTTTGTGAGGTGCTGATACATGATGGTGTCCAATGTCACATTTGGTATATATTTGTATCCAAACTCACAGCATATGTGTTGTTGTATTTTGCACGACAATTGTTGTAATAAAGTTGTAGTTATTTTCTGTACCATGTATTTGACGACTCAGAATGGGTTGGATGGAATGGACCTATTTTGGGGTTGTCACAGTGGACATATACTCAACTTATATATGTATAACATATCCAAATATTACTACGATCCAACGGTCGGATTAAAAATTATAACCCCCGCAAAATATCTCAAAAACCCTGATTTTTAATACCTCCATTCCGACAAAAATACTGATAAAAACCTCAACATTAACTCCTTCATTTTAACCACAAAAATATATCCCTCATTTATATCCACATAAAATAAATATTTTCTTATCATATAAATCAATAATTAATTATTCACAAATAATATTACAGAATCACATTTATGACAACCAGGCCGTTCCCAGGAAAGAGGGGGCTTTCCAATAAGGATTTCTCCTTACTAGCGCGCAATTAGATGACCAAACCTCTCCTTAGACAGAACTTTCTAGACATTGCCAATAATGCTATCTAATAATACTATTCAAATAATATGAATTATTGATCTGATAATGGAAAATACTGTGCAGCAACAATTATTGAACAACAATAATATAAAATTTCAACGTAGCAATTATTGAATCAATAAAATAAAATATTGAACAGTAATTACTGTAACAATTATTGAGTAGTGCCTTCTTACGTAAGAATCAATAATTTCAAAAATACTGTGCAATACCGTGTGCTACTGTGCAATAACGCGTATTACTGTATTTTAACCACCGGGTATTTCAACAGTATTAACGATAACAACTACGCCGTTATTTGTAAAAACTCAAATTTGTCATTTTTCTTCACCCGACAGTTATTCGTTATGGGGCCCACAAATAGCTGCGCCGTCGTACGAATATTCTCCGACAGAAAGAATATTCCACGACCAAACGAATATTCCCCGACAACAATGATTATTTTATAACCACTTGCTTATTTTGAAAAAAAATTTATATTTCACCCATAACTTTAAACTTTTATCAATTTAACCATTTACTGACTAGTAATTATAAGAAAAATTGAATACTTTTATTTCATAAAATTCGGGGTCTTACAAACGTAGCAATTATTGAATCAATAAAATAAAATACTGAACAGTAATTACTGTAACAATTATAGAGTAGTGTCTTCTTACGTAAGAATCAATAATTAGTGCAATACCGTGTGCTACTGTGTAACAACGCGTATTACTGTGTTTTAACCACCGGGTATTCCAACAGTATTAACGGTAATAACTAGGCCGTTATTTATAAACAACTTATAGTTGTCGTTTTCTTCATCCAATCGCTTTCCGTTATGGGCCCACAAAAGACTGCGCCGTCGTACGAATATTCTCTGACAGCAAGAATATTTCACGACCAAACGAATATTCCCCGACAACAATGAATATTCTATAACCACCTGCTTTTTTGAAATATTTGCGCATTTTACCCATAACTAACCTCATTAATTAATTCAACCCTTACTATTTCAAAATAATAAATAAAGAAAATTCTATTTTATTAAAAAAAAATTCGGGGTCTTACAGATGTTACTGTACCAATTATTGAATCAATGCAGTAACTACTGTGACAATTATTGAATACTGAGTGACTTCTTACGTAAGAATTAATAATCAGAGATACTGTGCAATACCGTATGCTACTGTGCAACTACATGTATTACTGTACTTTTATCACCGAGTATTTCAACAGTTAACGGTAAAAGTTTTGTCTTTATTTTTTATAAAAAGGTTATTTCTATCGCTTTCTGTATCTGACAGTTATTTCGTTATGTGGTCCATCAATGATTGCGCCGTCGTATGAATATTCTTCGACAAAAAGAATATTTTCCGACAAAATAAATATTTTATGACAACTTACTTAATTTACAAAATTTGCACATATCACCCATAACTATAATATTATATCAAATTATCACTTTATTATTCAAAACAATATTTAGAGAAAATTAGATCTTTATTCATAAAAAATTGGGATCTTACATAAATCATTAATATATTAAGAGACAAAAAAAACTTGTCTAAAATGGGAGTAAATCATATGAAATTAAATTATTAATACATTTATAAGTTAATAAACTTCTTATAATTTTTGAGAACTTATGTTACTATTAATTAACAATCACAAAAAGATATACTATTGTATTGTAAGGTGGTGTATTCAATTAAGATTTTTAAAAATTTTTAAAGACTTTAAAAGTTTGGTTGTATTCAATCAAGACATTTAAAGAGTTTATAAAAGTTTAGTGGTATTCAATTACAACTTTTTTAATGTCTTTAAAAGTTAGGTGGTATTGAATTAAGATTTTTACAAAGTCTATAAAAGTATTTTGGTATTCAAAAAGTTATAGATTTTAAAGATTTCTATCAAATGGTAGAGTTTGACAGACTTTAGAAGAAAAATTATAACTACCAACCCATATCCAAAGTCTTACCTCATCTCTAAAGATTAATTTCTAAAGACTTTCTAAATAAACACAAAGATGGATAAAACTAGTTATTAATTGGACTTTGTCTTTTATTGGGTCAAATTAGTTATTTATTTTATACGGGCTAATAAATATTCTTCCTCCGTCCCAAGATAAAAGTCCTTATTTATTTTTCACGCATATTAAGAAGATAAGTGAAATGATAAAATTATCCATAATAATGTCATTAAATATGGAAAGAGAATTAAAATAAGAAAAGTATGAGATATTTAATGTTGCGGGTATAATAGGAAAATATGTGTAAAAGTTTGGTTATTAAAGAAAAATGGACATTTAACATGTGACTACCCAAAATAATAATAAGGACTTTTATCATGGGACGGAGGAAGTAATATGTGATGGATAAATAATTTGATAAAATTTGGGCCATAAAAATAATTAGATTTATTATAATTCTATTATAAGAGAATTAACAAGATATATTAATAAGTAAACAAATAACTAGACCTAATCTGAATTGGTGGGTAAAAAAAACCGTTCGAAAGCTTCCAATAGAAAGAGGAAAGAGATTTGTTCAACAAAGGTGAGATAAAATCATAAAACTCTCATATCAATTGTAAAAATTATGTATTATAATATATGAAAATAGAAAATATATGATGTGTATGTGCATATTTTTTTTAGTTTTTTGACATTTTAAACGAAGAAAATCACTGTTAATTTTTGAAACATCCTCCATATTCGTCTTCAAGTGTCTTTGGTGTATCATAATAAAATAATGTAACATGTGGTTGTATTCCTGCATGACAAATTGACAGAATCGTTATCTTTCCTTTATAAAAAAAAGAAAAACGCACTGCTTTGATATAAGTTAAGCGCATAAAAAAGGTCCACACAATCAAACAAAATTAGCAGCAGTTAAGATAAAAAATTGGGTTGACAGAATCACACAATCACACAATCAACATATATATATACAAAATAGAACTGTTTTTGAAAAGACTTAATTTCCCGCTCAAAGCCATTAAAAGATCCAGATCGTTAAAACTTTGGGATAAATCTAACCGTTGATTGAAATCTTCACTAATACTATTAGTTTCAAAAATCGTAGCGTACACAGAGAAAGAGCCGCCGAAAACAAGGGAAAAAGAGAGGCCAAAACCAATAACTAAGCTAGCCAGGTAAACGGTCACGAAGGCAACAGATCTGCTCCACCGCCAAGCTGCGGAGGTGGAGGCGGAGGTAGTTACGTTGGTGGATATGGCGGAAGTGGAGGAGGTGGAGGATATTGTGACGCCCCCAAAATTAGGTATACATCACCCATCTTGGGTCGTCAGATACATAGTATAGAATACAAATACAACTTACTAATACAATTGTCGTGTACAATACGACAAAACATAAACTGTGAGTTTGAATATAAATATTATCTTCTAGAGAGTATTCATACTCAAAAGGAGTCCTCATTATATTTATTAACACACTATTACATAGAATAGTGAGGACTACTAACTAATACTATTATTCGAACCATCACTCCGTTCCCCGACTTGCCCCAACTACGTTCTCATTTCCTGAAGAGAACAGTGAAAGAAAGGGTGAGCTCAACTAGCCCAGTAAGAAATATTATGACTAAGATAATGCAGAATAAATTATCATTAGCCTTCAACAATGTTAAACTGATAAAATATAATAGACATCAAGTTTAAGTTCAGCGGAACAAGCAATCCATTAAAAGAGTCAAGTAGAAAATAAACTTTACTATCTTTTATAATTTAAAAGGTTTTTCAACATTGTTATCGCTGAGACTCAGCTTAATAAAATAATCCGCATCATCAAATCACCCCTGCACTCCGGCCAAAGATATTCGTGTATTCATTAATGGTCATGATCATGCCAACAACTGTCCATCAATGCACTACGGGCCAATGAGGACTTTTACCACATCATTTGTAACATTACGGTCATGATTATACCGAATAATCCCTGGTCATAATCATACCAAGTCCATCTATGCACTACAGGCCACAGATGACTTTCAACATTTTATAAACATGAGGATAATGACAATGATATAAGAATTCAATAAAACAAGTTCAAGAATTAATTTATCTAGGAATTAACAACGTCCAAATTGTCAACATGATACTGCTTTGTGGAGTAAAATTTAAGAATGCTTAGAAGAATATTTTCATGAAAAGATACTGGATGAAACGCAATTATCAAGGATATTCCACAAATTTCATGGAGTATAGAAGTCAAAACTTAACCAACTGAGTACAATAAAGAATGGAATAACAAAAGAAATCACCATGCATGCGATAGACCGCACAAACAGGTTATTCCAACAGAATAATAAATAATGGAACCAGGTCCGGCGTAAACGCACAGACAGGATATTCTGACAGAATAATAAATAATGGAACCAGGTCCGGCGTAAAACGCATAGACAGGATATTCCGACAGAATAATAAATAATGGAACCAGGTCCGGTGTAAAACACACAGACAGGATATTCCAACAGAATAATAACAAGACAGAACCAGGTCCGATGTAAAACACACAGACAGGATGTTTCAACAGAATAATAGAAGAATGTCACCAAGTATAGGGTAGACCGCGTATACAGGTTATTCCAACAGAATAATAAGAAATGGAATAACAACAGTTCTCTTCATGAATAAGAAAGAATAACACCCCTTACCGTTTTAAAGAAGAGCTGAAATAAGGAAGTAGTTAAGTAGCAGAATACTCTTCTTCTCTCTCTCTATAGTTTCTCTCTCTAGAGTTCAGTGAATTCGTATGAAATAATGAAGGAATGAGCTGCTATTTATAAAAAAATAGAATGCATAGTAACTAATCCATGAACGGTCCAGATTGATTACTTTAATCTGACGGTCCATATTTAAAGAAAAATCTTTTAAATAAAATATAATATATTCTATTTATAGAATAACTTTAATAAAGTATTCTGTTTTATATAAAAAGATGTTTCTGTTTTATTACGTTAATAATACGAATAAAACAAAACGTCATTATCGCTAAATAATTCATATTATTAACTGACAATAATTGAATCAAACTAAGTGACTTCTCACATAAGCATTAATAATCAATACCGTGTGCTACTATGCAACCACACGTATTACTGTACTTTTACTACCGAGTAGTTCAACAGTATCAATGGTAAAACTTTCACCGTTATTTTTAATAAAATATTTTTGTCGTTTTCTCAATCCGACAATAATTCCGTTGTGGGGTCCACCAATGATTGTGCCGTTGTACGAATATTCTCTGTTAAAACGAATATTCCCCGACCAATCGAATATTATATAACAACTTGCGTACTTTGCAAAATTTATAAATATTACCCACAACTATAACATTATATCAAATTAACTCCATAATATTCAAAAATGATATTTATAGAAAATTCATCTTTATTTATAAAAGTTGGGGTCTTACAACCTCCCCTTCTTATGAAATTTCGCCCTCGAAATTAGGGTACGTACCTGGTATGTCGAAGAGGTAAGGATACCTTGATTTCATTTCAGATTCTAACTCCCAAGTCATTTCCTCAACATCGTGGTTTCTCCACAAAACTTTGACTTGAGGTATAACCTTGGAGCGTAGAATATGTTCCTTCTTATCCAAGATTTGAACAGGAACTTCTTCATACGTTAAATCCTCCGCTATTTCGTCCGGTTCTAACTCAATAATGTGGTTCGGGTCTTCCACATATTTGCGTAACATGGATATGTGAAAAACGTTATGAACACGAGACATACTTGGCGGTAAAGCGAGTCTATAAGCCACAGTTCCTACTCGATCGAGGATTAAAAATGGACCGATGAATCGAGGATTGAGCTTTTCTCTCTTTCCAAATCTCGTAATTCCTTTCCATGGAGCAACACGTAAGAACACATGATCTCCTACATCAAATTTCACGTCCTTTTGATGAAGATCAGCATAACTCTTTTGTCGATCTTGTGAGGTTTTTATACGTTGTCGGATCGTTTGAATCTTTTCTGTAGTCATACGTACCAACTTTGGTCCCAACAACGTTGCTTCACCCACCTCATCCCAGCATACTAGAGAACAATATTTTCTTCCATACAATGCTTCGAATGGAGCCATGCCAATACTTGCTTGATAACTGTTGTTGTAGGAAAACTCCACCAATGGTAAGAACTTGTCCCAACTTCCCTTGAAGTCAAAGACACAGAGTCTTAATAGATCTTCAAGAGTTTGAATAGTCCTCTCTGATTGTCCGTCCGTCTGAGGATGATATGCTGAACTAAATCGTAAATCCGTGCCCATAGCTTTTTGTAAACTAACCCAAAATCGTGAAGTGAATCTTGGGTCTCGGTCAGAAACTATGGATACTGGCATACCATGCAGTCTTACAATCTCGTTTATGTACATACGAGCAAGACGTTCAAGTGTATAAGTTTCTCGTATCGGTAAAAAATGAGCAGACTTGGTCAATCTATCAACAATGACCCAAATCGCATCAATACCTTGAGAAACCCTAGGAAGACCGGTAACGAAATCCATGGTAATGTGCTCCCACTTCCATTCTGGAATTTCAAGTGGTTGCAATGGACCTTTTGGTACTTGATGCTCCGCTTTGACTCGTTGACAAGTTAGACACCTTGAGATAAACAACGCTATCTCTCTCTTCATATTGCTCCACCAAAATGTATGACGAAGATCATGATACATTTTGGTACTTCCAGGATGGATTGCAAACGGTGTGTTGTGCGCCTCCATCATGATTTCATACTTTAAATCAGGGTTGTTAGGAACACAAAGTCTGGAGTTGACTCGAAGTATTCCTTCTTCATCGATTCTTGCTTCCGGCATAGCACCTTCTTGCACTTTCTTCCTCATACGCATCAGCTCCAGGTCTGTAGCTTGAGCAGCTTTAACTTTATCGATTAAAGTCGGTTCTACTCGTATATTCGCCATCATCACATGGGTCCCTGGAGTCTTTAACTCTATCTCCATCCTTTGCAAATCACACAAAATGGGCCTTTGTGTTGACAATATCGCACTCGTACTTGCATATGATCTTCTACTCAATGCGTCAGCTACCACGTTCACTTTTCCAGGATGGTATTGAATGGTATGATCATAATCTTTCAACAGTTCAAGCCAACGTCGTTGTCGCATGTTGAGTTCCTTTTGAGTGAAGAAATATTTGAGGCTTTTATGATCCGTAAAGATCTCCACCTTCTCCCCATACAAGTAATGCCTCCAAATTTTAAGTGAAAAGACAACAGCTGCCAACTCTAGATCATGAGTAGGATAATTCCTCTCATATTCCTTGAGTTGTCTTGATGCATAGGCTATGACTTTTCCATGTTGCATGAGAACGCATCCCAACCCTTTGCTCGAAGCATCACTGTAGATGACAAATCCCTCCGAGCCAGATGGTATTGTTAGAACAGGTGCTGAAATGAGTCTCCTCTTGAGTTCTTGAAAACTCTGCTCACATTCTTCGCTCCAACCGAACTTTGTATCTTTTCGAGTCAGCTGAGTTAATGGAGTAGCGATTCGAGAAAATCCTTCCACGAATCTCCGATAATAACCAGCTAAACCAAGAAAGCTACGTACTTCGGTCACTGATTTAGGTTGCTCCCAGCTTTGAATAGCTTCAATCTTTGCCGGGTCAACCGATATTCCACGACTTGATACTACGTGCCCAAGGAATGCTACCTCCTCCAGCCAGAACTCGCATTTCTTCAACTTGGCATAAAGCTTGTATTCACGAAACTTTTGGAGTACCAGCCTCAAGTGTTGCTCATGATCTTCACGGCTTTTGGAATAAATAAGGATGTCATCAATAAAGACGACCACAAAGTGATCCAAATATTCCTTGAATACCCGGTTCATCATATCCATGAAGGCAGCAGGAGCATTAGTCAATCCAAAGGACATGACTAGGAATTCATAATGCCCGTACCGAGTTCTGAAAGCCGTCTTTGGAATATCCTCAGTTCTAACCTTCAGCTGATGATATCCAGAACGAAGATCGATCTTTGAAAAGAATTGTGCTCCTTGCAACTGGTCAAACAGGTCATCAATACGTGGCAATGGGTACCTGTTTTTGATGGTGACATGATTCAACTCCCGATAATCAATACAAAGTCGCATACTTCCATCTTTCTTCTTCACGAATAACACAGGAGCACCCCAAGGAGAAGTACTAGGATGAATAAAGCCAATGTCTAACAATTCCTGCAGTTGGATCTTTAACTCCTGAAGTTCAATAGGAGCCATTCGATATGGGGCTTTGGAAATGGGTTTTGTACCGGGTTCAAGGTCGATACAAAATTCAATTTCACGCTCTGGGGGTAGGCCAGGAAGTTCTTCAGGGAATACGTCAGGGAATTTATTAACAATAGAAATATCATTCAAAACTGACGTATTTTTGTTTAGATTCGTGACATGAGCTAAGAAAGCTTGACATCCGTTTTTTAATAAACGAATAGCTTTATGGCTTGAGATGACAGTGATTGATTTTAATGGTTTGGTTGCTTGAATTCGCATAATAGGTCGATTAGGAATATGAAAGCTAACAACCTTACGAAAACAATCAATTTTTGCATGATGAGTAGTTAACCAATCAATCCCTAGAATCACGTCAAATGCAAGTATTTTTAATGAAATCAGATCGACAGGTAATGTGTGGGTACCAACTTGAACCAAACATGACTTATAAACCGTGGATGTAATGAAGGTTTCTCCCAATGGAGTTTCAACAGATAAATCAAAGTCTAATTTCTCCGGAGACAAATTTAATCGATGAGCGCAAGTAGGAGAAATAAAAGAATGGGTAGAACCGATATCAAATAAAGTATAGATTTCGTTAGAGTTTATGATAAGCTTACCCGTGATGACCTCATTCGGGTTCCTTGCTTTCTGGGAGGTCACAACAAACGCTCTCCCTTGTACTATCGGTTTTGACTTTTCTGGGACGGCCTTTGGTGTCTCCATCTTGGCTGAACTTGTTTTTGGTAAACGACAAAATCGAGCTAAATGACCTACTCTTCCACATTTATAACATGCTTTAGACGGCATCGCGCAGTTTGGACTGATGTGCCCCTCCCCTCCGCATTTGAAACATATGATAGGTGGTTGTTCTCCTTCCTTAACAACGGGTGCTGGTGCTGACGTCTTTCCATCATTGTTGAATCTCATCTTCTTGAAATGACCATTCTTATTGTTTTGGCCCTGATTACCACCGAAGTGGTTACCATTTCTGGCCTGTTGATTCCCTCCACGCTTGTTGTCACCGCTTCGATGACTGCTCTCACTGGTATTATCATTTTACCGACTGCTCTCTTTTGGTTGCGTTGACTCGTTATCGCGCTCCACTAACTGAGCCCTATTCACAACATCTGAATACAAATACAGTTTATGAGAAATAAGATGTTGACGTATCTCAGGTTTCAAACCTCGTAAAAATATTCGCGTCATTCGCTCTTCATTATCCACCAAGTGGGACGCAAACCGGGACAACTCAGCAAATTTAGCCTCATACCGCGACACGGTCATATTATTCTGCTCCAATTTGATGAACTCCACTTCCTTCATGTGACGAACACTTTCGGGAAAGTATTTGTCATTGAACAGCTCTTGGAACTTCTCCCAAGACATCTTCAGTGCGGCAGGTTGAGTACGCTTAATCGATTCCCACCAGTAATCTGCCTCTCCTTGCAACATAAAGGCGGCAAAGGGAACCTTTTGCTCCTCGAAGCATCCCAAGACATCAAATATCTTGGTAATCTGCTTTATCCATGTTTCCGCTATAAGTGGTTTTGGCTCTCCCTTAAACTCTAGTGGTCCCAGCTCCTTGAACTGTTTAGCGGTTACCGTCCGAGAGTTTTCAGTGTTTCCACCTATATTTTGGACAGGAGCCGCTCTCGCCTGCTGTTGCATGAACTGCATAAAGTTTCTGAACATTCCATCATTCATCATCTGGTCAGTGTTGTAGTTTGCATGAGGATTGTCACCTTCCTGATGAACATTATCCTGATTATTGATATGTGGTGAATCAACAGTCGCCTGTGCTCCATTGCTATTCTCAACATTCTCAGATGCCATTTTCAGATACTGCCACAAAATAAAAGTTAATTGATATGTCATATATTATCCTTATATTATGATGCAAATAAACTTAGGTAGGTCATACTAGCGAAGGAATTCCCCGTCTCTCCTCTCCTAGTTCTATTCTCACATCTTAGCCAGGGATCATATCCCTAAGCTCTGATACCAACTGTGACGCCCCCAAAATTAGGTATACATCACCCATCTTGGGTCGTCAGATACATAGTATAGAATACAAATACAACTTACTAATACAACTGTCGTGTACAATACAACAAAACATAAACTGTGAGTTTGAATATAAATATTATCTTCTAGAGAGTATTCATACTCAAAAGGAGTCCTCATTACATTTATTAACACACTATTACATAGAATAGTGAGGACTACTAACTAATACTATTATTCGAACCATCACTCCGTTCCCCGACTTGCCCCAGCTACGTTCTCATTTCCTGAAGAGAACAGTGAAAGAAAGGGTGAGCTCAACTAGCCCAGTAAGAAATATTATGACTAAGATAATGCAGAATAAATTATCATTAGCCTTCAACAATGTTAAACTGATAAAATATAATAGACATCAAGTTTAAGTTCAGCGGAACAAGCAATCCATTAAAAGAGTCAAGTAGAAAATAAACTCTACTATCTTTTATAATTTAAAAGGTTTTTCAACATTGTTATCGCTGAGACTCAGCTTAATAAAATAATCCGCATCATCAAATCACCCCTGCACTCCGGCCAAAGATATTCGTGTATTCATTAATGGTCATGATCATGCCAACAACTGTTCATCAATGCACTACGGGCCAATGAGGACTTTTACCACATCATTTGTAACATTACGGTCATGATTATACTGAATAATCCCTGGTCATAATCATACCAAGTCCATCTATGCACTACAGGCCACAGATGACTTTCAACATTTTATAAACATGAGGATAATGACAATGATATAAGAATTTAATAAAACAAGTTCAAGAATTAATTTATCTAGGAATTAACAACGTCCAAATTGTCAACATGATACTGCTTTGTGGAGTAAAATTTAAGAATACTTAGAAGAATATTTTCATGAAAAGATACTGGATGAAACGCAATTATCAAGGATATTCCACAAATTTTATGGAGTATAGAAGTCAAAACTTAACCAACTGAGTACAATAAAGAATGGAATAACAAAAGAAATCACCATGAATGCGATAGACCGCACAAACAGGTTATTCCAACATAATAATAAATAATGGAACCAGGTCCGGCGTAAACGCACAGACAGGATATTCTGACAGAATAATAAATAATGGAACCAGGTCCGGCGTAAACGCACAGACAGGATATTCCGACAGAATAATAAATAATGGAACCAGGTCCGGTGTAAAACACACAGACAAGATATTCCAACAGAATAATAACAAGACAGAACCAGGTCCGGTGTAAAACACACAGACAGGATGTTCCAACATAATAATAATAAAAACGGAACCAGGTCCGGTGTAAAACACACAGACAGGATGTTCCAACAGAATAATAGAAGAATGTCACCAAGTATAGGGTAGACCGCGTATACAGGTTATTCCAACAAAATAATAAGAAATGGAATAACAACAGTTCTCTTCATGAATAAGAAAGAATAACACCCCTTACCATTTTAAAGAAGAGGTGAAATAAGGAAGTAGTTAAGTAGCAGAATACTCTTCTTCTCTCTCTCTATAGTTTCTCTATCTAGAGTTCAGTAAATTCGTAAGAAATAATGAAGGAATGAGCTGCTATTTACAGAAAAATAGAATGCATAGTAACTAATCCATGAACGGTCCAGATTGATTACTTTAATCTGACGGTCCATATTTAAAGAAAAATCTTTTAAATAAAATATAATATATTATATTTATAGAATAACTTTAATAAAGTATTCTATTTTATATAAAAAGATTTTTCTGTTTTATTACGTTAATAATACGAATAAAAAAAACGTTATTATCGCTAAATAATTCATATTATTAACTGGCAATAATTGAATCAAACTAAGTGACTTCTCACATAAGCATTAATAATCAATACCGTGTGCTACTATACAACCACACGTATTACTGTACTTTTACTACCGAGTAGTTTAACAGTATCAATGGTAAAACTTTCACCGTTATTTTTAATAAAATATTTTTGTCATTTTCTCAATCCGACAATAATTCCGTTGTGGGGTCCACCAATGATTGTGCCGTTGTACGAATATTCCCTGTTAAAACGAATATTCCCCGACCAATCGAATATTATATAACAACTTGCGTACTTTGTAAAATTTATAAATATTACCCACAACTATAACATTATATCAAATTAACTCCATAATATTCAAAAATGATATTTATAGAAAATTCATCTTTATTTATAAAAGTTGGGGACTTACAGATATGGTGCCAGCGGTGGAGGCTATGGAGGAAGTGGCTTATAGATCAAGGGTTTAGATTTGGACGCGAAAGTTTATAGGAAAGTTTTGAAAAATGTGGTTGAAAAGCCGGTATCAGCTATTAAGAATACTTTTTCGCGATACTAGGAGGCGGTTGGTGTAAGACCCCAAATTTTTTTTTTAATAAAATGGAAATTCCTTTATTTATTATTTTGAAATAGTAAGGGTTTATTTGATTAATGTGGTTAGTTATGGGTAAAATGCGCAAATATTTTTAAATAAGGAAGTGGTTATAAAATATTCATTGTTGTCGGGGAATATTTGTTTGGTCGTAGAATATTCTTGCTGTCGGGGAATATTCGTACGACGGCGCAGCCTTTTGTGGGCCCCATAATAGAAAGCGATTGGATGAAGAAAATGACAAGTGTAAGTTGTTTATAAATAACGGCGTAGTTGTTACCGTTAATATTATTGAAATACTCGGTGGTTAAAACACAGTAAAACGCGTTGTTGCACAGTAGCACACGATATTGCACCAATTATTGATTCTTACGTAAGAAGCCACTACTCAATAATTGTTACAGTAATTACTGTTCAGTATTTTATTTTATTGATTCAATAATTACTGCGTTGATATTTTATATTACTGTTGTTTCAATAATTATCACTACACAATATTTTTCATTATCGGAGCAATAATTTATATTATCTGAATAATATTATTAGATAATATAATTGGCAATGTCTAAAAAGTTCTGTCTAAGGAGAGGTTTGGTCACCTAATTGCGCGCCAGTAAGGAGAGATCCTTATTGAAAAGTCCCTTCTTTCCTAGGAATTGCCTGGTTGTCAGTATTGTGATTCTGTAATATTATTTATGAATAATTAATTATTGATTTATACGATAAAGAAAATATTCATTTTATGTGGATATAGATGGAAAAAATATTAATGTGACAATTGTTGAAAATTAATATTTTATATTTTTCTAATAAAATAATTCATTTAAATATATTATTATATTTTAATAATATAATAATGGTGATATTTTTATAATGAATGTGGGATATATGAGTATATGAGGAGGAAGAAAATTTTGTTGCATTAAATGATTAACACATGTCTTGTGTGTCGGTGGACCCCGTTTCTTGACTGAAATTTGATTATAGCCTGTAAAATCGGTCGTATGTGAATTTCGGTCAATTTATGTTTAGAATTTGGAAAAACTTTTTTCTGCAAAGTTGTAGAGAATTGAATTTCTTATAAAGAGTCGTCAGATCCAAATTTTCTAATAAAAGGACTATTTATTATGAATTATTGAAGTTCCGTAGTTCCGAAATAATTGATTTTTAGAAGTTTTAATTATTTATATCAACAAAAACGTTTTTAACAAGTTGGTGGGCTCATTTTGTTGTTAAACATGTGGGATTCCAGCATTCAAAGGTTGGCATAGGAATTTGTATATAATATATTAATATTATATTAAATTTTCTGCTTTGGTGTTCTAAGTATTTTCCTATAAATAGGGTGTTTAGGTTAGAATTAAAAATCACACCAGAAACTGAAATTTTTCTCTCTCTATATTATCGAGCGTATTTTTGTGAGTATTTTAAGACTTTGAGTGTTGCTATACGGTGCAAGTTTCCTTCAGCTCTATATTCAGTATCCCAGTCAGAAGTACTGTATTTTTGAGGTAAGGGATGTTATTTTTTTATAAATGATATTATTTCTTTCAATATCATTATACCGGAATATTGGTAAGATTTTTCTTGTAAAATTCTTATCTTTTCATGTCGGGGTTACTATTCATGAGTTACTATTCACGAGTTACTATTCACGAGTACTATTCACGAAGCATGATGATTTTTTTTTTCTTGTGAAATTTCTACCTTTTAGTGTCGAGGTTACTATTCACGTATACGACACTATTCACGTATACGACACTATTCACAAATACGACACTATTCACAGAAAAATTAAATTTTTTTTTCTATGTCCAAGATATCTATTATGGATACTAGCTTTGATTGTATCCATGTTTTGATCATTCTTGAATTTTACTTCGCTATGATTATTTATAAAGTATTTTTGAACTCGGATTGTTTGAAATACGAATCCTTAATATTTATTCTTTTGTTTCACTGGATTTGTTTTCTTTAAAAAAAATTTCATCATCCTCGGTCCTAAATGATTATATAACTGAATATCTTTGGCTTGCAGTACAAAGATTAATAATTTTATGATGAATATCTTTGGCCCGTAGTGCAAAGATGAACAAATGTTGAGATGAACATGACTAACTGATGAATATCTTTGGCCTGTAGTGCAAAGATGAATATTTGATTCAAGATGTTTATTGATTGATGTTACAGGGATAAAATATTAATGATGGACTTCTAAATTCATAGATGATAGTAGATTTCATCCTCTACTTAACTCTTCTAATGAATTATTATTTCCGCTACGAATATTGATTTAAAACTTGTTGCTATTATATTCTTTCAGATTTTTCCCTGTTGAGGACTAACGATAATTTGTTCTATATTATCTTAGTCATAATATTCTTTACTGGGATAGTTGAGCTCACCCTTTTCCTTTTTGTTCCATTTTTCTTCTAAGGAGGCGAGAATGTAGAGCGGGTACTAGTCGGGGTATGGAATGATGGTTCAAGATAGTTGTCTTAGTAGTCCTCACTATTTTGTAAAATAGTGTATTAATAATTGTAACGATGACTTATTTGAGTGTGGATATTGTCTTGAAGACAATATTTATATTTAAACTCACAGTATATGTGTTGTCGTATTTTGCACGACAATTGTAATAATAAAGTTGTAGTTATTTTCTGTACCATATATTTGGCGACTCAGAATGGGTTGGGTGGAATGAACCTATTTTGAGGGCGTCACAGTTGGTATCAGAGCTTAAGGATATGATCTCTGGCGGAGATCGGGGAATAGAACTAGGAGGGGAGAGATGAGTAAATCCTTCGCTAGTGTGTCCTACCTAAGCTTATTTGTTGGTTGGTCAGAATATAGGGATATTATGTGATATGTTAATTCTTTAATTAACCTTTGTTTTATGACAATATTTGAGAATGGAAACCGAGAATGTTAACAGTGGAGTAAATGAGACCGTGGAGACACCTTTACCCATCAATGAGGAAAACGTGCAACAGGCTGACAATGTTCCTCCTGTGAACAACACCACTGAGCAGATGACGAACGATGGTATGTTTAGGAACTTTCTAGAATTCATGCTAAACCAAACGAGAAAGACTACTGTTCAAAATGCAGGTGGAAACACTGGCAAGTCACGGATGGTCACCGCTAAGCAGTTCAAAGAGTTGGGACCACCAGAATTCTGGAAAAGTCGGATCCGATTAAGGCGGAGACGTGGGTCAAGCAAATTACCAAGATATTCGATGTTTTGGGATGCACGGAGGAACAGAAGGTTCCATTCGCCACTTTTATATTTCGTAATGAGGCAGATTACTGGTGGGAATCTGTGAAGCGTACCCAGCCAGCCGCACTCAGCATATCGTGGGAAACGTTTCAGAAACTGTTCAATGATAAGTACTTTCCTGAAAGTATTCGTCATATGAAGGAGGTAGAATTTATTAGACTAGAACAGAACAACATGACGGTGTCCCAGTACGAGGCGAAGTTCGCGGAGTTATCCAGGTTTGCACCTCATTTGGTGGATAATGAGGAACGTGTGACGCGGATGTTTTTGAGAGGTTTGAAACCCGACATACGTCAATATCTCATTTCTCATAAATTTTCTCTATATTCAGATGTTGTGAATAGGGCTCAGTTATTGGAGCGCGATAATGAGTCAGCTCAATCGAAGAATAACAACCTACAACTCGATGATAATCGTATAGATGGCAACATTCATCAAAACAAGGATAACCATCGTGGAGGAAATTATCGTGCCAGAAATGGTAACCACTTCGGTGGTAATCATGGCCAAGATAATAGAAAAAATAACTTAAATGAAAATTTTAAGAAGAGAAGATTTAACGATAACGGGAAGATGTCGGCAGCAGCACCAGCAACAAATTCTAGGGGAGGAGAACGACCGCCAGTTAGATGCTACAAATGCGGAGAGGAGGGACATATAAGTCCAAATTGTTCACAGCCTTCCAAGGTATGTTATAATTATGGAAAAGAAGGTCATATCGCTCGAGATTGTACGGTAGCGAAATCTAGTCCAGCGGGGATGGTGACTCAAAAGGCTATCCCAGAAAAGTCAAAGTCAACGGTTCCTGGAAGAGCGTTTGTCGTGACTGGTCAGAATTCGAGAAACCCGAACGAAGTTAGCACGAGTTAGTTAATTATAAATTCTTACGAAGTTTATACCTTATTAGATACCGGTTCTACCCATTCATTTATCTCTCCTGCTTATACTCAACGTTTAAACTTGACTCCGGAGAAAATTAGACTTTGACTTATCTGTTGAAACTCCGTTATGAGAAACTTTCGTTACATCCACTGTTTATAAATCTTGTTTGATCCAAGTTGGCACCATCACATTACCTGTTGACCTTATTTCTTTAAATATACTTGCTTTTGATGTAATTTTAGGGATTGATTGATTGATTAACTACTTATCATGCCAAAATTGATTACTTTCGTAAGGTTGTTAGTTTTCATATTCCTAAGCAACCTGTTATTCGAATTCAAGCAACCAAACCACCGAAGTCAATCATTGTCATATCAAGCCATAAAGCCATTCGTTTATTGAAAAACGGATGTCAAGCTTTCTTACCCATGTCATGGACTTTAATACGTCATATTGAATAATATTTTGTTTCCTGACGTATTTTCTAAAGATTTTCTTGGCTTACTCCCAAAGTGTGATATTGAATTTTGTATCGACGTTGAACCCAGTACAAAATCCATTTCTAAAATATCATATCGAATGGCTCCTATTGAACTTCAGGAGTTAAAAATTTAACTACAGAATTTGGTACCCGAGCCTTTATCTGGTGACTTCCTTTGTGGAATACACCGAAGCCAGACTCTCTGTAGGGGACGCCATATTTGTGTGGTAGTAAACTGATAGGTGTCATTATGACGTGATATCCAAGATTGGGATATGAGTCATAGTTGAGAGCAACTTATGTCAGTAATCGAAATACGTAGCTTTCTATGCTTAGTTGGTTATTATCGAAGATTTTGTGGAAAGATTTTCTCGAATCGCTACTCCATTAACTCAGCTGACTTGAAAAGATACAAAATACGAATAGAGCGAGGAATGTGAGAAGAGCTTCCAAGAACTCAACATGCGGCAATGACGTTGGCTCGAGCTGTTGAAGATTACGACCATACCATTCAATACCATCCTGAAAAAGCGAACGTGGTAGCTAACGCGTTAAGTAGAAGATCGTATGCGGGTACGAGTGCGATATTGTCGAACACAAAGACCCATTTTGTATGACTTACAAATGATGAAAATAGAGTTAAAGACTCTAGGGACCCATGTAAAGATAACAAATATACGATTAGAATCGACTTTAATCGATAAAGTTAAAACCGCTCAAACTACACACCTGGAGCTGATGAATATAAAGAAGAAGGTTCAAGAAGGCGTTATTCTAGAAGTAAGAGTCTATGAATAGAGGAAATCTCAACCTTCGATTTATTAGTCCATTTGAAATCCTCGATCGAATAGGAATTGTGGCCTATAGACTCGTTTTATCGCCAAGTATGTCGCGTGTTCATAACGTTTTTCACGTATCGAAGTTACAAAATTATGTGGACGACCCGAACCACGTTATTGAGTTAGAACCAGACAAAATAGCAGAAGATTTAACGTACGAAGAGGTATCTGTCAAGATCTTGGATAGGAAAGAGCATGTCCTATACACAAAGGTCATACCGCAAGTTAAGATTTTGTGGAGGAACCATGCTATTGAAGAAATGACCTGGGAGTTAGAAACAGAAATGAAAGCGAGGTATCCTCACCTTTTTGAAACACCAGGTACATACGTCAATTTCGAGGATGAAATTTCACAAGGAGGGGAGGTTGTAAGACCCCAATTTTTTTTTAATAAAATGGAATTTCCTTTATTTATTATTTTAAAATAGTAAGGGTTTATTTGATTAATGTGAGTAGTTATGGGTAAAATGCGTAAATATTTTTAAATAAACAAGTGGTTATAAAATATTCTTTGTTGTCGGGGAATATTTGTTTGGTCGTAGAATATTCTTGCTGTCGGGGAATATTCGTACGACGGCGCAGCCTTTTGTGGGCCCCATAATAGAAAGCGATTGGATGAAGAAAATGACAAGTGTAAGTTGTTTATAAATAACGGCGTAGTTGTTACCGTTAATACTGTTGAAATACTCGGTGGTTAAAACACAGTAATACGCGTTGTTGCACAGTAGCACACGGTATTGCACCAATTATTGATTCTTACGTAAGAAGCCACTACTCAATAATTGTTACAGTAATTACTGTTCAGTATTTTCTTTTATTGATTCAATAATTGCTGCGTTGATATTTTATATTACTGTTGTTTCAATAATTGTCACTATACAGTATTTCCCACTATCAGATCAATAATTCATATTATTTGAATAATATTATTAGATAACATTATTGGCAATGTCTAGAAAGTTCTGTCTAAGAAGAGGTTTGGTCACCTAATTGCGCGCCAGTAAGGAGAGATCCTTATTGGAAAGCCCCATCTTTCTTGGGAACTGCATGGTTGTTAGTATTGTGATTCTGTAATATTATTTGTGAATAATTAATTATTAATTTATATGATAAGAAAAATATTCATTTTATGTGGATATAGATGTAGAAAATTTTAATGTGACAATTGTTAAAAATTAATATTTTATCTTTTTCTGATAAAATAATTTATTTAAATATATTATTATATTTTAATAATATAATAATGGTGATATTTTTATAATGAATGTGGGATATATGAGTATATGAGGAGGAAGAAAATTTTGTTGCATTAAATGATTAACACATGTCTTGTGTGTCGGTGGACCCCGTTTCTTGACTGAAATTTGATTATAGCCTGTAAAATCGGTCGTATGTGAATTTCGGTCAATTTATGTTTAGAATTTGGAAAAACTTTTTTCTGCAAAGTTGTAGAGAATTGAATTTCTTATAAAGAGTCGTCAGATCCAAATTTTCTAATAAAAGGACTATTTATTATGAATTATTGAAGTTCCGTAGTTCCGAAATAATTGATTTTTGGAAGTTTTAATTATTTATATCAACAAAAACGTTTTTAACAAGTTGGTGGGCTCATTTTGTTGTTAAACATGTGGGATTCCAGCATTCAAAGGTTGGCGTAGGAATTTATATATAATATATTAATATTATATTAAATTTTCTGTTTTGGTGTTCTAAGCATTTTCCTATAAATAGGGTGCTTAGGTTAGAATTAAAAATCACACCAGAAACTAAAATTTTTCTCTCTCTATATTATCGAGCATATTCTTGTGAGTATTTTAAGACTTTGAGTGTTGCTATACGGTGCAAGTTCCCTTCAGCTCTATATCCAGTATCCCAGTCAGAAGTACTGTATTTTTGAGGTAAGGGATGTTATTTTTTTATAAATGATATTATTTCTTTCAATATCATTATACCGGAATATTGGTAATATTTTTCTTGTGAAATTCTTATCTTTTCATGTCGGGGTTACTATTCATGAGTTACTATTCACGAATTACTATTCACGAGTTACTATTCACGAGTACTATTCACGAAGCATGATGATTTTTTTTTCTTGTGAAATTTCTACCTTTTAGTGTCGAGGTTACTATTCACGTATACGACATTATTCACGTATATGACACTATTCACAAATACGGCACTATTCACAGAAAAATTAAATTTTCTTTTCTGTGTCCAAGATATCTATTATGGATACTAGCTTTGATTGTATCCATGTTTTGATCATTCTTAAATTTTACTTCGCTATGATTATTTATGAAGTATTTTTGAACTCGGATTGTTTGAAATACGAATCCTTAATATTTATTCTTTTGTTTCACTGGATTCGTTTTCTTTAAAAGATTTTTCATCATCCTCATTCTTAAATGATGATATAACTGAGTATCTTTGGTCTGCAGTGCAAAGATTAATTATTTTATAATGAATATCTTTGGCCCGTAGTGCAAAGATGAACAGGTGTTGAGATGAACATGACCAAATGATGAATATCTTTGGCCTGTAGTGCAAAGATGAATATTTGATTCAAGATGTTTATTGATTGATGTTACAGGGATAAAATATTGATGATGGACTTCTAAATTCATAGATGATAGTAGATTTCATCCTCTACTTAACTCTTTTAATGAATTATTATTTCCGCTGCGAATATTGATTTAAAACTTGTTGTCTATTGTATTCTATCAGATTTTTCCCTGTTGAGGACTAACGATAATTTGTTCTATATTATCTTAGTCATAATATTCTTTACTGGGCTAGTTGAGCTCACCCTTTTTCTTTTTGTTCTATTTTTCTTCTTAGGAGGCGAAAATATAGCGGGTACTAGTCGGGGTTTGGAATGATGGTTCAAGATAGTTGTCTTAGTAGTCCTCACTATTTTGTAAAATAGTGTATCAATAATTGTAATGAGGACTTATTTGAGTGTGGATATTATCTAGAAGATAATATTTGTATTTAAACTCACAGTATATGTGTTGTCGTATTTTGCACGACAATTGTAATAATAAAGTTGTAGTTGTTTTCTGTACCATGTATTTGACGACTCGAAATAGGTTGGGTGGAATGAACCTATTTTGGGGGCGTCACAGTTGGATTGCAGATTGAGGCATTCTGGAAAAGGAATAGTCTGGTATTAATTGGTGCTGAAGGGGTTGTGGTGTGCATTTTGCTACGGAGGGTTATGTTTGGGATTGTCAACACTTTTATTGGATTATCTGAAGGCATGGCCAAGTATGGGTTTCTTGCTCTTTCCACAGCTATCGTTGCATTTACTGTGAGTTCTTATTTTTAATCATTTGATGTATTTTAGTTGTTAGTCATCTATATTTTGAGTTTATGTTGTAGTATTGTTTTGATTTGTTTCTACAGAATGTTTAGAGCCAGTCATGAATTTGTGCCAATGGGTTTCAATTAATACTTATAGTTTAAATTCCCTTTGGTTTGTCTCTTATTAGAAAAAGAAAGTAAGGAAAATTACTTAATTGCAATAGTATCCGCCTTATGATTGCAAGTATTGTCATTCATGATAAAGATAATCATGAGACCATTGTAATGTCTCACAATCCAAAGATACCACCGAAGAAGTTATTTAATACTCTCTATTTTCTGTGTTCTTATAACTACAAAGTGTTCCATAAGAATCCGATGCTTACTGGTTCCCTTGGCTGTAATAGCAAAGCTGAGCTGCACAGCCTTCTGTTATTTCCTTGCTCATCTAAGTCTAAGACTCTCAGTAAGTATCATTCAATAAAAAAGTTATGAAAGAGCGAGGCATTAACACAACTTTTGCCTTCACACAACACATTATAATTGGCTATGAGTCTGCTTCTGCTAAGCCCACTTTAAATAAATTGATGGGGACTTATTTTTCACTTTTGTCATCACAACATGGGTAGGAGTTCTTGAGAGCATGCTAAGTGGTTGCAAGTTCATGTGAGTGAGAGTGACTTTATACATTTGGATATTTCAATTTTGTGACATGACTCCTTTTTACTTTTATTCAAATATTTTACAACAATCACGGGGTTATAAATTTAATTTTGCGATGGGGGAAGCGGTTAGTAAGTTAAAGAGGATCGTTTACATTCTACTTTCTGGAATCTGTTTTCATTCTACTTTCAGTTTCTCCTTTTCAATATGACACATCTTATTTTTGTTTTGAACTTCCACCCTTATCTTTTAGCTTGGCAATGAACTGGTACTGTACATTTGTTTAGTTTAAGATTTTTATCTGTATTTCATTTGTCGTACAGGAGCTCATTATTTCCTTGCCAAGTAATGGGCTTAAATACCCTTCCGTGATGTGGTTGATGATGTGTTCATCTGTCATGTTACTTGGAATTTTGGTTGCCACAATATTTTTTTGTTGGTCTCACCTGTTAGTATTACATTGCTCTCACTATATCTTTCCACTTTTATGCTTATTAGACATTTTTTTGGTATGACGCGGATAGTTCGTATCTGTGAATATTGTATAACTAATGTATAGATAGATTTGTTATTTTTATCCATGTACTTGATGCTATAATTTCCTTATTTAATCCGCAGCTCTTACATGGTTACATGTTCATATATGTGTATAACTATGTATCTACTTTCCTATGTATTTGAAACTATATCTTGGTATAAAATCATTATTTATAGATATTAGTTCTGATATGTATTAGTTGATTCAATGTTTATTACTGATGATAAAATAAACTATATTTACAAATGATAAATATTAAACATCACAGACACTAATCTCTACAATACATTTAAAGTATTGTTTATACAAACATCCATAAGTGTAGTTCATAAATATTCTTTTATTAATGCAATAACCAATTTGAAACTATAATTGTTAACTATTTTGCAATATGTTGCTCATCAGCTATTATTTCATGTCCGTGTTTCCAGGAGGTAGTGGATATCAAGGAGGGGATCGTGGTGGTAGAGGTGGGGGAGGAGGAGGTTACCAAGTAGGAGGTGGTCGTGGAAGTGGCAGGGATGGCAATTGACGTTGTCCTAATCCAAGGTAATCCTTTTCTTCAGTGGATCTTGTGTTCTTCTAGCGTTTATTCTTGGGTGGTAATTGGTTGGATAACTTGGAAATTATATGGACTGCTATGTTGATTTTTAAGGTGGTGTTTATATTTGATTAAAGATTATCATTGTGGCTATGTTGATAATATAAGGTGGCTGCTTTGGTTATGATTTTAATGTCATAAGGCTGGGATCAAAGAGTTAGGAATACATGTACTATGTGTAAATTTAAGGACTGCGCACTACCTGTTTGAGAATATGCCAAGATGAGAGTCTGTTTTTGTGTAATGTTGCTAACACATGCTTTATATGCCTAATTATAATGGCTGTTTTGGAATGTTTGTATGCTAGCCAAGTAGCTTGGTGACAGTTTGCTAGATGTTATCTATTAAGTCATCCCGATATATATATGATGGAAATAAAACTCATTCATATACATTATGTCAAAATCAGTCCATGTTCATCATGATATTATGTGTTATCTATATTGTTATTCCACGTTTTCTTTAAGACAAAAAAAGCTTAAAAGTGGACTGTTTTGGTGCCAAAAATCAAACTGACTGTGCAAGCTTATAAAGGTCATGGTGATAAGTTTTAATGATGTTTTGATGTGTATTTGAATGCCTAGAGGTTCTTTGAGACATAACTTGGGACAGTTTATCAGTATAGCCAAAATTGTGCTTATATATGAACTGTTATATCAAAAAATCACACTGCTTGAATTCCCTTCAAAAGTTCACAATTGTCCCCCTTTTTTAGCAACTCAAATCAATAAACAATCCCCTTTTTATGAGGTTAAATGTGTTTTTATAAGTCAAAAAGAAAAAGGAACAGACACAGAGATTTATCAACTCACTTAGACCCAATAACCAAAACACACTGCTTGAATTCAGTTATAATCTCACAAATTCCGTATGGAGTATATGAAAATTATTTTCATTCTACAACTTTTTTATAATAAAAAAATATCCTTTAATCGAATCCCAAAAATCAACTAGTGTCACTAACTATTACTATAACACTTATATGTATGCGTTTCAATATATGCATATTACAATCACCTCCCTGGTGGTATTTGCCACCATTCCAAAGATTATGAATTTTGATTCTTGGTATAATTCTTGGTGTCCTTCTGCTAACACAAAAGAGCAAACTCTGAAATAGATCCAGTCAATTCTGAAACTTAAATGAAATTAATTATTCAACATTTCGAATTAAATAAACCCATGAAGATACTTCAAGTCACTTTCATTAAATAAGCCCTCTTTACCAAAAAAAGTAGAATAAATTTTGCTAAAGTATATATAAGTAAGATGTGAAACAATTATGACATCATTTGCTTTAGTAGAAGTTGCCTTCACTTTTCTTAATTAAATGTTTAGTTTGTCGAATAAGAGAACTACGTGCTTACCCACTAAAAGAAAATAATAAAAAGAGTCGTACAACTTATTAAATGTTTTGAAAAACACCCTTTTTTGATTCTATCACAAAATTTTCATTTCCAAAGTAAAAATAAATTAAGTATTATCATATAAATCAGAAGATGAAGGTCACAAAAACCTGGGATATTGAAAAATAGGAAGGTAATAACTATTCTGTGACAAAAACATCAGTTATTCCTAGGGGTGAGCTTGGTGTGGTTTGGTGCGGTTTGAAGATCAAACCGCACATGAAACCGCTTAGGTGCGGTTTGAAAAATCCAAAACCGCACATGAAACCGTTTGTGATTGGTGCGGTGCGATTTTGAACCGTGCGGTTTGATTTTATTTGGTGCTGTTTCAGTTCTAAAACCAATTGAAATAACAAACCCGTAAAATAGTTAGCAAAATCATCCACGCAAACGTATTACACAGTGAACACAATCATAAAGTTAATTTAGCAAAATAGTTCCAGGTATCAACAATTACATTGTTGATTAATACTATGCTATCACATTTGATTTAGGAAATATCAAACTACTCTTGATTTGCAAACATAATTGATACTATTTATTCTTTATTCAACCCTGCAATATTTGTCTTCTAAAATAAAATAAGGAGACTATTTTATAGTAGAGAAATTATATATACTTGTAGCAAATTTAAGAAAACATGATGATTATTTGGTGCGGTTTCGATTTTATGCGTGCGGTTTTGACTAGTAACCAAATCGAAATCATAAATTTGGGTTTTCAACCCATCTAAAACCGCCACATACGCCGGAACAGTTGGTGCGATTTTAATTGGTGCGGTTGGTGCGATTTTAATTTCGGTTTCAATTTGGTTTCTTGCTCAGCCCTAATTATTCCTACTATATTCAAAAGGAGAAAAAATTAAAGAAAGAATTCTGCTGTACACGTGTTGTTTCATAAAGCTTTGGTATATTTATTGAGGTTCGTCTAGGTATGACGCAATGATAGCAAAGTGGCCAAGTCCAACAAATATACATAAATGATCTAATAAAATCACTCTCAAATTTGATTTTATTATTACATCACAGCAGGAGAGAGATTAATAGATTTGACTGCTAAGTTATCTCCGATTCATCAACTCAAGTGCTCAACTCTAGGGCTTTTCTTTTCAGCTCTTCTCTTTTCCATGCTGGTAATTAGTTTACCGTAATTTCTTAATTTTGATATGTTCTCTTTTAGTTGCATATGAATTGTATATATACACACACACACTCGATCACTCACTCATATATGTTCGTATTCAGATATGATTGTGTACATGCCATCATTTTTTTCCTTCTTAGAGTTTTCCCCCCGTTTTTAAGTTGTTCTGTATCAAATCTTTGTTCAGTTAAAATTTATTATTTTGATTATGATAGTATGGAAATTAGGTCCAAATTTTGTTTGAAAATGGAGTTTTTTGTGTTTGGTTCATGTGTACCTCATAATTTTGTTTGAAAAGAATGGACATACCTAAAAGGATGTGGTCCACAAAATAAGTGGTCTTGCCATACCTGAAACGTTTACTGTAAATGTGACTACTAATTGTGATTTTCTTTGTCTACACCTAGCCTAATGCGTTCGTTTCAGCAATTATTAGACCACGAGAAGGTGAATTTTTCGTGGGCTTTACAACGTCGTCGAACTCGACCACAAGCACAACTACTATCTAAATGCCGAAAACTTACTTTGCACTGGGGTAATACCCATCACCGTACCGCATCACGGTTACATGCCCAACCTCGACGCTCATCTACTAAAAATTTGAAAAAGCCACCTAGACATCATTTCAAACAGGACTTGACATTAGGTGCACCTAAACGAACACAACGACAAGGTATTCAATTCTTAAAAAAACAAATTTAACTTATATTCTTTATCTATCGAATTTTATTTCTTTTACACTAAAACGTTTTTTTGGCAGAGGTTATGAATGTTGTGCTTACCCGTCCATTGGCCGCCCACTCAGACATCAATTAGAAATTGGATCGACGTCAAACCCACCTAAACGAACAACAGTACAAGGTATTCAAATCTATATAATAAGGAAAGTTTTTTACTATATTATTTTTCAAGAAATTTTACTAATACTACAATTTTGCCCTGGCCTCTGGCATGTACTTTTTTTCTCATGTTGTGTAAGGTATCTTGAGTGCTAACAATTTTGTACATAAATGACAGACACTTTTTATTATGAATGATTTATTGATCCATTCTTTGGTGGTTATTAATCTCTCTACGTGGGTGTTGGCTCTACGATTAAACCATCTTTAATGGTAGTTGTCGGTTTCGAAGTTAGTCGGTGGTCCTTACAAAAATTTGAGAATTTATGCAATTGTATTGACTTTTAATTAATTTACTATTTTAAGTAAATTATTATCGTAATTTTAGATATCATTATTTCACGCTAAATTTATTCGGTGTTCTATTTGATATTTTTACCCAATATGTCAAATAGTACTGAAAGTATTCACTTGGAGTACCAAAAACAAAATCTAGCTAATTCATCATGCGCTAAATTAATTATCCTTTTTTTTTCTCTTGCTGTTAGTTAATTCATATTAATATTTTTTATTTGCATCTTTTAGTACGCTAAATTTGGGCTACCAATCAATTTAATTACTTGAATTTTCTAAGAATCAAATGCTTTTAGTACGCTAAATTTTGGCTACCAATTAACTTAATTAGTTGATTTTTCTAAAACACCCTCTTTACAATGTGAGAATACCCTTTCTACCGCCCGCCCACTTTCTTCTACACAAAATCAGAACACCCTTCACAAATACATTTTGATCTCTTTCACACTAATATATTTTTTCTACAGAGGTCACAAATTCTGTGCTTGCACCGTCCATATATTGGACGTCCACTAAGACATCAAATTGAAATTGAGTCGACGTCAAGCGCACCTAAACCAACACCACTACAAGGTAATCAAATGTACAATAACAACTATTTTACTAATATTCTTTCTTCACCGAATTTGATTCATTTCACACTAATACATTTTTTCAACAGTGAATATGAATCATGTGGTCACCCTGTCCACTGGACGACCTACTTATGCCGTGTTTGGATATGTAAGTTCCTTTTTAGTCTTAATGAAAATTGAACAATTACTATTCCTTTTTGAAATTTCTAACGTGTCTTTCAATTTGTGACAGGAGGATTATCATTTGCAATGCACGGTAAAATTGTTTTCTTCTGTTGTAGCAAACTTTCTTTTTAATAGTTCTTTTCTTATACTTTCTAGATTTAACCTTCTTTTTTCCTTTCTTTAATAGAGAGAACATTGCCGGAAAAAAATATTGGCATTGTCATTCGAGAAGAATCTGAATTGAAGATTATGCGTAAGGCAATATAAGATTACTTTTTCTTTTCTTAAGCTCATACTTTATTTTCCAAGACAAAACATCTTATATTTGTACGCTATTAGGAAAATCAAAGAAAACTTCGAGCAAAAGAAAAAGGGAAGGAGAATCAAAAAGGAAAAGAAAAAGAAAATCAAGCTCCCAATTTGTCTGTGGTAAGTATACAATATTCCAGACATTTACGTTAGTAGTACAAAGATTTGTTACACAAAGCCATATAAACAAAATATTTGAACCTAATTTATTAACGACACTATGCCTACTTAGGTTTATAATTATACATCTTTTTAGGGTTTCAATAATTATATCTTTTACGAAACTACACTTCCTCAACGTAAAAGACAATAAACAGAAAGTGGCAAGCAATGCATATTGCACAGCGCTTGTGTGTGAAATACAAAACCAAGCTGTAAGACCCCAACTTTTATAAATAAAGATGAATTTTCTATAAATATCATTTTTGAATATTATGGAGTTAATTTGATATAATGTTATAGTTGTGGGTAATATTTATAAATTTTACAAAGTACGCAAGTTGTTATATAATATTCGATTGGTCGGGGAATATTTATTTTAACAGGGAATATTCGTACAACGGCACAATCATTGGTGGACCCCACAACGGAATTATTGTCGGATTGAGAAAACGACAAAAATATTTTATTAAAAATAACGGCGGAAGTTTTACCATTGATACTGTTGAACTACTCGGTAGTAAAAGTACAGTAATACGTGTGGTTGCATAGTAGCACACGGTATTGATTATTAATGCTTATGTGAGAAGTCACTCAGTTTGATTCAATTATTGTCAGTTAATAATATGAATTATTTAGCGATAATGACGTTTTGTTTTATTCGTATTATTAACGTAATAAAACAGAAACATCTTTTTATATAAAACAGAATACTTTATTAAAGTTATTTTATAAATAGAATATATTATATTTTATTTTAAAAAAATTCTTTAAATATGGACCGTCAGATTAAAGTAATCAATCTAGACCGTTCATGGATTAGTTACTATGCATTCTATTTTTCTATAAATAGCAGCTCATTCTTTCATTATTTCTTATGAATTCACTGAACTCTAGAGAGAGAAACTATAGAGAGAAACTATAGAGAGAGAGAAGAAGAGTATTCTGCTACTTAACTACTTCCTTATTTCAGCTCTTCTTTAAAACGGTAAGGGGTGTTATTCTTTCTTATTCATGAAGAGAGCTGTTGTTATTCCATTTCTTATTATTCTGTTGGAATAACCTGTATACGCGGTCTACCCTATACTTGGTGATATTCTTCTATTATTCTGTTGGAACATCCTGTCTGTGTATTTTACACCGGACCTGGTTCCGTTTTTATTATTATTCTGTTGGAACATCCTGTCTGTGTGTTTTACACCGGACCTGGTTTCGTCTTTATTATTATTCTGTTGGAATATCCTGTCTGTGTGTTTTACGCCGGACCTGGTTCTATTATTTATTATTCTGTGGGAATAACCTGTCTGTGCTGTCTATCGCATGCATGGTGATTTCTTTTGTTATTCCATTCTTTATTATACTCAGTTGGTTAAGTTTTGACTTCTATACTCCATGAAATTTGTGGAATATCCTTGATAATTGCGTTTCATCCAGTATCTTTTCATGAAAATATTCTTCTAAGCATTCTTAAATTTTACTCCACAAAGCAGTATCATATTGACAATTTGGACGTTTTTAATTCTTGGATAAATTAATTCTTGATCTTGTTTTATTGAATTCTTATATCATTGTCATCATCCTCATGTTTATAAAATGTTGAAAGTCATCTGTGGCCTGTAGTGCATAGATGGACTTGGTATGATTATGACCAGGGATTATTCGGTATAATCATGACCGTAATGTTACAAATGATGTGGTAAAAGTCCTCATTGGCCCGTAGTGCATTGATGGACAGTTGTTGGCATGATCATGACCATTAATGAATACACGAATATCCTTGGTCGTAGTGCAGGGGTGATTCGATGATGTGGATTATTTTATTATGCTGAGTCCCAGCGATAATAGTGTTGAAAAACTTTTTAAATCATAAAAGATAGTAGAGTTTATTTTCTACTTGACTCTTTTAATGGATTGCTTGTTCCGCTGCAGTTAAACTTGATGTCTATTATATTTTATCAGTTTAACATTGTTGAAGGCTAATGATAATTTATTCTGCATTATCTTAGTCATAATATTTCTTACTGGGCTAGTTGAGCTCACCCTTTCTTTCACTGTTCTCTTCAGGAAATGAGAACGTAGCTGAGGCAAGTCGGGAAACGGAGTGATGGTCCGAATGATAGTATTAGTTAGTAGTCCTCACTATTCTATGTAATGGTGTGTTAATAAATGTAATGAGGACTCCTTTTGAGTATGAATACTCTCTAGAAGATAATATTTGTATTCAAACTCACAGTTTATGTTTTGTCGTATTGTACACGACAGTTGTATTAGTAAGTTGTATTTGTATTCTGTACTATGTATCTGACGACCCAAGATGAGTGATGTATACCTAATTTTGGGGGCGTCACACAAGCAAACTGAATATATGCACCATAATCCGAATAAATAAAAAATATTATTTTTTTCTTAAAAAATCACTACGACTTCTTAGCTTTACACTTAGATATCTATTGTTATTTGTAGGGATTCAATAAAAATATCCTTTACGAAGCTCCAATTCCCTAACGTAAAAGACGAGAAAGGGATCATGGTGATGTGCGTCCAATACATATTTCTCAGCGCTTGCGTCGTGAAAGAGAGAAGTAAGCAAAAATAATACAATCTCAACCATATCCATTACAACCAAGATTTTTCCCTGGTTTGATCCCCAGGCCATCCAAACGCGAGCTTATGAACGAGATTGTATCGCGATTATTAATAATTTTTATCAGTATCCGTCGTCGTTAAAACTTGCGCCATCAAATTCTTATCAAATTCCTCAAGTTTTGATTTTACCACCTTAAGGGTTACATTTAACTAACTCAAATTCAAGGGGTGAAGAAATCCTTCTTCCACCAAATATTATAGAGCATATACATGACTCCCGTAACATTATATCATCTTCCATGCCTACATCACCAACTTTTGGGTTAGTTCAATGCAAATTATTTATAATTATATACCATAAGGAGTGTTACGATATATGTTAACTATTTTGAAACAAAATCATTTATTTTCTAGGTTATTACCAATTATTCAGTCAATCCTTAATGAAGCTTGCGTACAAGAGGAGGCATTGCCTACAAATATAGCCCCTCGGCCGCATCCTAATTTAGGGAGACATAACCTCGATAAAAAGAATATACAGTGTCCTCACTGCTCAGCATTGCATTGGAAAGTCGAAAAGTTATCAAATTCATCTGTTGACCGCCCTTTCTTCGGAACATGTTATTGGAGATATAACTAAACGATTAAATGTATTAGACTGCATGATGCCTGGATGATCTATCCATCTTATTTTTTTGAGATATTTGTCCCTTTTATGCTCACATCCATCTTATTTTTTGAAAATTTATTAGACTGCATAATGCCTGAATGATCCATCAATATGTATATTACAATTTTACAAAATTCATTTGCATCTCTCTTTTGCTACCTTTCTCTCTATCTAACCCTTGAAGCAATCGATCCAATTTCTCCAAATTTGAGGTTTGTGAAGAAATTTCTTAGTTTTCGACTTTTAAGGTTGGGCTTGGTAGATCTTTGCAGTTCGTTTGGGGACGATTAGCCAGGGTTTTCCTGAATTCGCAGATCTGATTTATCTGTCTAATTCAAAATGTTTTGGTGCATGGCGGGTTTGTCGACTGCGTCTCCTATGAGTAATTGAATTTTTAGATGCTTAGATTCTTTGACATAGATCCATTTATTATTTTTGTTATCAATATTAAAACTTAATATTTGCAAGTTATTCCATCATAATTTGATTTGTGAGAAATTTGAAAATTTGAAGGAAGTGACATTTTAAATCATGTGCTTTGCTTTACTAGGATTGTTGAGTAGAGAGTTTGTCTGTTTCTGTTTATTTGTTCAAGGTATACCCTTAAGATTGGGAAATGTAGTACTATAATGTGAGCTTTCTTAACGCCTGAGATTTTTAGGTATCTTTTTCTTTGGTTTATTATGTACATTAATGGTTGCTTAAGTCAATAGGATATAAGAATGAGAACTTTTAGTATTTAAAATGATCCCATAACTCTTCTAGACAAAAAATGGAAGTTAATTAGTTCATTTACATTATGGATATAAAATCTTCATTAATATTCATCAAAATAAATAAATGAAAATGATGTGAAATAAAAAATACAATATGTGAAGACAAGAGCTCAATAGTTCGTCAAAATTAAAAAAAAAAGTTTTCTTTTACTTCATGCATACATAATTGCATATATCATAAAAGAGTAATGGTGTATGAACGAAGTACAAGCTGCAAAGAAGGATTTCATGGATTGAGCTCCCACGAACCCATAAATATTAATTTGAAGCCTAAGACTTATAAGAGTTGAAATTCATTTTTTAAAAGACATATAACTAAACGATTCATTTCAATTTTTGCAGTCTTTGGGATGATAATGTTATTGAATGGAAACGTGTTCATTCAACAACAAGTTGAGGATGAAGAAAAGTAATGGTGTATGAACGAAGTACAAGCTGCAAAGAAGGATTTCATGGATTGAGCTCCCACGAACATAAATATTAATTTGAAGCCTAAGACTTATAAGAGTTGAAATTCATTTTTTAAAAGACATATAACTAAACGATTCATTTCAATTTTTGCAGTCTTATGATGATAATGTTATTGAATGGAAATGTGTTTATTCAACAACAAGTCGAGGATGAAGAAAAGTTAACACGGTTATGTGTATTTTATAATTCTTAAATCGTATTCAAGTAATTAATCACGTGTCAATTGTTTCTTTTTTGCGATATTACTAACATTTTTTTTTCTCTTATAAATAACAGATTTTTGTTACGAATTATATTTGTTGGCCGTGGACGTTGTTGATGGATAGTCCTTTTTTTCAAAGGTTTATGTACCGAAGACATGGTATAGCTTGACAGATCTACAAGGAAAATGTTGTTATATGTATTTTTAAAAACATAGTTTATTAAAAGTGGTAATATTTTTTGGTAGATAATTGGAAAATAGATTATTGTAAAATTATTTTTTTGGGTACATTTGGATGTTGTTTATTATGGTTGATCAGGCATTCAGAACTTTGCTTGTTTATTTGTCATGATTAATGTAATTTCTAGAATGTCCAAGTTCTCTTTTTGATAAAAGGCATGCAGGTTTGTATGGAGCAGTAAATATCTTATTTTTCGTAAACTAATTTGCTAACTTTGTTGATTATGGGTTTGCTAAAGTAACTGTAACAGGTGTTTTCATTTGTTTTGTTTTTGGCTAAATTATTGAAAGTAAACCAGAGCTTTGATATGTCTAGCTGTGCTGTGATTTCTTCTTTTAAATTTACTTGGGTTGCTTCTGGGAGCATGTATTCATGCTTTGGAATTGAATTTGGAGCAGAACTTTTCTTAGTTTTGAATTCGGATTTCAGTTGAGATGTGAGGGCATGGTTTTGTTATCCTTGATAGAGTGTTTCTGCACTTTATAACTGAATGTTTCATGCTTCTGGTGGTTTGTTTTCTCATAGGGTAGGTTTAAATCTCAGCTAAATTTTCTAAATAGTGGTGGCGACAGGAGACCATATTCCTATTGGTATTGTCAATTTAATGCTTTAGATAAATAATGAGCATGTAGATATTGGGGCTGTCAATTTAATGTTTTAGGTAAATAATGAGCATGTAGCGAATTTTGATGGACGAGTTATATTTCTTTTGTTTGTGGACGTGGGTGATCTTTGCAAAGCAGATAGGCAAAAATCTATCTATTTTTTTAACTGTTTTACATCTTTCAATTATGTTGTCCAGCGTCTGCTTTGTTTCTACTGATATAGGTAATTAAGAAACCAGACTTGAAAACATATTACCTTATCTCTCTGTGTGTTTAGCTCAATCTTTTTGTGGTAGTCCTTTTCTCTTTTACATGATTAGAACTATCTCCAAACAGGGTTCATGTTGGAGGTACTTTTTTCATCCATTGTGCAACTGATTAGCATATTATTGACTTCTTTACTGTTTAGGTGGGGTGTCTATCTTGATTAGAAATTTTCTTATTTACAACAAATAATTACGAGATTTTCTAATTTTTATCGATTATATACTCTTTTCACATTGTCAACTCACATTTTTCATTTAAATTCATCTTTAGGTATTAAATAATTACACGAGTATTCATAGTGTCGAAGGCACGGGTTAACCCTAGTATATATATATATATATATATATATATATATATATATATATATATATATATTAGTAAAGCAATCAATAATAAAAAACAATCAATTATTAGTAAAAAGCGTACGCATGTGTATAAAGTATATATAGCTCAATGAAAAGTGAACTTAATTTTTGTAGGCTTAAATATAAATTAGTACCTTAAACTATAGGCCATATTCCATTTCGGTGATCCACCTTTCAATTTTGTTAATTAGATGATTGAACTATTAATTTTTTCCAATTGCAACAAATTGAACCTGTCACGTCAGTAATTGCTGACGTGGCTACTTGTGTGGGGCATAGAAAGCTGGTATGGAAATTTTTTTTTTTAAAATTTAGATTAAACAAATTTTATTTAATGGAGGGTAAATTGGTCCAACAATAATTAACATAAAACAAAAACTTAAAATTCTTAATTGATATGGCTGAAGTACGCCGATCCCTAATCCCTAATTTCATATTCGATTCAGTCTCACCCTTAGATCTCTACATATCCATTTATGCATCTTCATCGTTTTAAAGCTTTGTACAAAACCCCAGCTCCTAATTTCATATTCAATTCAGTCTCTCCCTTAGATCTCCATATATCCATATATACAAAACTCCAGCTCCCATCCAAATCACCGCCGAGCAAATCCTTCGGGAAGCACGAGAACGTCAAGAAGCCGAAATCCGACCGCCAAAACAAAAAATTACAGATTTGACCAAACTCGCCGACTACCGCCTACGCAAGCGCAAAGAATTCGAAGACCTAATCCGCCGTGTTCGATGGAACAAGAGCGTTTGGGTGAAGTATGCTCGGAATTCCATCTTTTGATGTAATTAGAAAGGAGTGGAATAACTAAGATAGATAGATAGATAGAGAAAACAGGAGAGAGAAAGAGGGTCATCACATCCTCTGTTTTCATTTTGTATATACCTCCCCCCTCTTAGATCTTACTTCTTTCCAATTTTCCACATCCGAGTAACCCCCTTCTAATGGTGAGTCTTAAGTGGATTCTTATTTTCTTTTTCTCTCCATATATTTCTCCTATTTTCTTTGATCTTTACTGAGTCTCTTTGGTTGTCTGATCTACTTGAATTTTGGATTGTTAGGAACACGAGATTGAGTTGTGATTGATACCTGAAGAATTCGATGTTCCTTGATTTAATTCGACAATTCCAACTTATTATTTGATCAATTTCTGCGCTGTGTTCTGCCTAATTTTCCGGATAATGTATAATTTTCTTGTTTCAATGGTTTACTGTCCACATTTAGATCTATAGGATTGGTTTCCGATGTGGATTTAATGTATTTTCTGGTTATATTTGCTAAACGGCTATAAATTCTCACTGTGAAATTGAATTTTGTTCTTGATGCGTGCTATCTATTGATAATACTGAGGAATATAGGATTTTGATTTTGATTGTTAGGGTTCTGTTTTTTGTTGAAATTGTTGGATAGATCTGAGTTTGGTTTTTATTTTTGTTTAAATTTAGTTTAAATTAATATAAAATATTATATTACTCTTTTACCCTTTCAAGTCCATAAAATAATCTTAAAATTAGTTTTCTTTTAACACATAAGCATTGTATTGCCACGTGGTGATGCCATGTCATTAATTTATGACGCAGGTTTAATTAGACTGAAATAAAAAAAAATTGATAGTTTAATGATCTGATTGAAAAAATTGAAAGGTGAATCACCGAAGTGGAATATGGCCTATAGTTTAAGGTATTAATTCATATTTAAGCCATTTTTATATTGCTTCTGTAGTTTCTAAAGCTTTCAACATATATAAAATCTCATGCCACAATAATATAATGAGATTTACTCTAGTTCATGAAAAAAGAGGGAGAGGTTGTACACATGGGCTAATTAACAATTAATATAAGTTACAAGATATATTAGAAGTATACAAAAGTCTATCACAGTCTTGATAAAAAGTTTATAAAAGTCTGTTACTTATTTCATGAAATCTATAAAAGTCATTTTAAAATTTTTTTTAAAATTTGTAAAAATAATTAAAATACCACAAATTCTACAAAAATCTATCACTTAAAAAAATTCTTTAAAAATTTTAAATGAATACGCCCCGTAGTTTCATCGGGCAGAAACAGGTAAAATTAGAAAGATTCAGCTTAGATGATACGACGTCGTGGAGGATTATCACCTTCTGAGTTCCTCTGTAAACAGCTTGACCCACTGATACTGTAAACTGAGATTGATATATAAAATATACTAATATATATTCATTGAGAGCTCTAAGACGCCAACCAGAGGTCACCTAAACCCTAAAAAGCAAGACCAAAAACCCTAATTATGAATCTCCAAAACTCTCACCAAAATCGACCTACAAAGATTAAATTCGAATACGAAGAAGATAATGATGATGATATCATCGAAGAAGCAGCCACTGCTAGCTCAAACCTCGAGGAAGATTCCTCCATGTGTGAGCCCGGCAGCTCCATCATCGGCGCCGACCAAACTAGCGCCGACTATTACTTCGATTCCTACTCTCATTTTGGTAAAATTATTGACATATAACTCTTTATTCATCCATTATCATGCTCATTACCTTTATATATTTAAATTTACATTTCTAAGAGTAAAGTCATATAGTTTGAGTTTGCTAGTTTCATCAATCGATAAAGCATTGGCCTTTTTACGTTTTTAACCTGTTTGCAGATTATAGTTTGTGTTGCTAGTTTTACCAATAGATAAGCCATTGATCTTTTTTTTTTGTTTTTGTTTGGGTGTGTGTGTTTTTTATGTTTTCTTTTTAACCTATTTTTAAATTATATTGAGTTACTAATTTTAGCAATGGATTAAGGATTGACCCTTTTGTGTTCTGAACTTGTTTTTTAGAGTATGGTGTGAGTTTCTAGTTTTATAGATGGATAAGCATGATCTTTTTGTGTTCTAAACATGTTTTTTTAAAAAGTAAGTTTGAGTTGCTAGATAACCAATGGATAAACCAGTGGACTTTTTGTGTTCTTAACGTGTTTTTTGAGTATGGGTTGAGATGCTAATCTTATCTTGGATAAAGCATTTACCTCTTTGTGTTTTTTACCCTGTTTAATGGTTGCTGAGAAAGTTGAAGTGTGAATAATTGAGGGTAGTAATTTCTATTTAGATGTTTTTATGGTCTGAATTTCTGTTTAGGTAAATTGTTTGAAGTAGTTGGAGTTGATAATAGTAATGATAATATGTTTTCTACTCAAAACTTATCCATTGATTTTCCTTGACTACTAAACATGATATTAAAGGCTTCAGTGTTTTTTTTTTCGGTCAATGCACTATGCAAAGAGTAAGGAACTTACAATTTTTAAAATTGTATTGAAGCTCTGTTTTGTGGCTTGTTTAACATGAAGAGTATCATTGGCTAAAATGCAATTGGCCAGACTTAAATATTCACTTTTTTTGTTTGTTCTCGTTTATGTTGTTTGTTCAGTTTCATCGAAAACCAAGTCTGTTGACCTGTTCTCTCTGTTTGATTATGTTTTTGCAGGTATTCATGAAGTAAGTGCTTTACATCTGGATGAATGGAGCCAAACTAGACTTTTTATAGTTCTTGGAAAAACTAGATAATGTTACCGGAGACTTGTCTATTACGCCATATAGGTCTTTGCTTTCAGAGGCTGATACCTCTTGTGGACGTTATTTAACATGGACGTGCACTAGTCAAAATTATCGGAATCTTACAACTTCTAGTTATTGCTCAAGGCTCCTGTCCTATCGTCCTTCCCTTCTGCCTTTCCCAGCCTTCCTTCGCCGCTCAATAAACAATTAAGTAAATAGATGCTGGTTCTTTCCCCGTCTCTCTGACAGTCTGATTCCAAATATTTTAGAGTTCCCCTTCTGCGACCAGTCTTCAGTTGAGCCAATAGCTAGATTTATTCAACTTGGTTCAGCTCTTTGAGGGGTCAAACTGAGAATAAATAAATATGATTATAAATTAATCATCCTTCAATTTTTATCATCCTTTGTTATAATAAGGTGATCTGCGAAGTTTTTTCTCAGGGTTTAAGTAGTTTTAATATCATCTTTGAACTGTTTTTCCTTTAAAGAGACAGAAATGTGAACGGCGCCCTCTCATATATTCTACAATCACTGGCATAGCAACTTTAAAAAACTCTCGCATCAAATAAATCCGACTCCAATATTTCTTTTCCTTTTCTTACCTCTTTTTGTTTGTTGTATCTTGTCCAACATTCGATAGGTATATCAACTTCTGACTCCTCTTGCATTGCAGGAAATGTTGAAGGATGTAGTGAGAACCAAGACTTACCAAAACGTAATTTACAAGAATAGCTTTCTAGTTAAGGACAAGGTAGTTCTTGATGTGGGTGCTGGGACAGGAATTTTATCCCTCTTTTGTGCAAAAGCAGGGGCAAAACATGTGTATGCGGTATGGCTTCTATATTTCTCCATTATCCTGTTTCTGTTTACTTTGTGTATGATGGACATTTATGATCAATCAATTCATGACATAAATTCTATGAGAGTAATTTATAGTTTTATACATACAAGGCCAATCAATTCGTGAAACTACCCCTTGTTTTAGATTTCGTCTTGCTGTTATTATATTTGACGAGTAAAATTTATGCCATTTTGATCATCTTCTGACTGGTTACCGATTTTAAAGGGGGTTTCAAGTTGTGTGTCCTTTTAATTTATTTGTGGAGTGGTATTCTAGTTTTAGTCATCTTTAGAAATTTCTTTAAAGGTTGGCAGATGGAGTTTGCTGGTAGTTTCTTGTTAATGAAAATAAATTTTGGTTTAAATTCTCCAAATCATCTGTTAGAATTCTGCTAAAAAAAGATTAATGTTGGCTGGTTGTTTATATTAAACACTGATTTCATAAGGAGAATATTTTTTTATGTGGATTTTCTCCTATTGCAGTTCACTCAAATGGCTATTTGCTAGGCTTATGCAGTTTAGAATTTTAGATTTTAGTTTTGTAATATTCCATCTGTCCAAGTATAAAAGTCCTTATTACTTATTACTATTTTAGGTAGTCCCAAGTAAAATGTTTACTTACCTTAAATAATATTACCCTTAGTATTAATTGTCATATTTCTATTCTCTATGCATATTTATGAAGCATTACTAGTTATGTGCAGAAAACTATGCAATTAAATGAGAATTTAGATATGGACAATTTTGTCATTTCATCTTTTTTCTTAATATGCAAAAATTCAACCGAGACTTTTGTGTTGGGACGGAGGGAGTATTTATCAGTGAAGTAGTTGACTATGTAACTTTTCTGTTTTCAGGTTGAGTGCTCCCAGATGGCCGACATGGCACAAGAAATTGTTAAAGATAATGGTTTTTCAAATGGTAATCTGATTTATCCCCTTAAGTGCTTAACATACTTGTCAAAAGAAAAAAAGTAAATATAGTTATAATTGGTTATTTTCAGTTTCCCGGTTTTACTTCTCAACTTACTCATCCTTTTTGTCTCTGTTCTCTTACTTTTTGAATATCACAGTTATAACAGTTTTAAAGGGGAAGATAGAAGAGATTGAGCTTCCAGTTACTCAAGTGGATATAATTATTTCTGAATGGATGGGGTATTTTTTACTCTATGAGAACATGTTAAATACAGTCCTTTATGCTCGGGACAAGTGGCTAGTAAGTTGCAGTACTTTCACCAAAAAATTTATGCTTTCAACTTTATGTTTTCTGTTGCATTAGAAGAGCATCTGCATTTTCTACCAGATATGTTTTAACTAACTTGCTGCCACTGTATGTAATTTGTATATAGGTCATACAAGTTCCTAACATACAATATAGCTCATTTGTGTGCTAGTAGATACTACCTCTGTCCAAGAAATAGAGTCCTATACGACAACATTATTTTTTACGCGTTTACCTGGGTTACTCTTTTTTTTTTTTTTTTAAATCTTTCTTTTTTCAGTTAAATAAATTTTTTATTAAAATAATTTGTGTTCAACTGTGCCCTAGCCTCCCTGGGCAAACAATATGGGTGACGAAAAAGTCTAGAACTAAATTTTTGGACGGAGGGGGTATTTTTTAAGAGACCATAGTTGATACTTACAAACAGGTCCAAGACCTTAATATATATGTGTATCCATTGCTTTATACCCATTCTCTATTAATTGAGAGTTGAATTTAATTGCTTAAACAATTAGAAAGCCATGTTCAGTCGAAAATTAATTCTTCCATTTTTTGATTTTATAAGAGAAAGAAGGTATGATGTTACGGTGGCTGCTTGTGAGAGGGGTGAGTAGGAATAGTATCTACTGTGTCAAAATAACAGTTATTGTCCATGATCCTAGGTCGGGCTACTGCCACTTTATCTGGCTTAGGTCTGGTTACTACACCTACCCAGGATGTTGCCTTGCTTTGGAATATAGACGCGTGTGTCTTGTAACTTGTTATTGTGTTTCCGACTTCCCGTAAGTGCATTTTCTCTTTTTGGTTCTTATTTCATCTCTCACTTTTCATGGTCCATGTCATAACAACTAATGGGCTTGACAGGAGTGATTTGTGAACACCAAAACTGTCCTTTTGGGCACAATTTTTCTGTGTTTGAACTTTTGACTATGATAATTATGCATTTGAAATGACAAAATAAAACGTAGTAGATGAATTTAATACATAATGGAGCTGATCATTTACTTAATCCTAAAAAGGATACTGCTTTTTGTTTTTGATTTTGTATGCCGTTGGGTTTTCAAGTAATCGTCTTGTATTCCTTTTTAACAGGTTAGCAATGGAATTGTGCTTCCTGATAAAGCTTCTCTCTATTTAACAGCGATAGAGGATGCCGAGTACAAAGAAGACAAGATTGATTGTGAGCTGACTACTTATGTTTTAGAACTCAGAACTGTCAATGGTATTGTCATGATGCCTTATCGTTTATTTATTTTTCCCTTGGCACTTCCATTCAATTGTAGTTTGGAAGACTGTATATGGTTTCGATATGAGCTGCATTAGGAAGCAATCCGTGATGGAACCTCTTGTTGACACAGTTGACCAGAATCAGATAGTTACAAACTGCCATTTACTCAAGGTAAGATTGTCATCAACTATAATTGTTGTGCTGATCTTGTTTTTTTCCCTCCTTGTTGGGAGAGGTTGGGGATCTCAATTACTCTTTTGTTCTTTCTGGGAAAGACTGACACGAGTTGTACTTGTACAGACCATGAACATCTCAAAGATGACTGCAGGGGATGCTTCCTTCACAGCTCCTTTTAAGCTTGTGGCAGAACGTGATGACTACATCCATGCTCTTGTTGCATACTTTGATGTCTCTTTTACACAATGTCATAAGTTGACAGGCTTCTCAACAGGTTCGTCTTTTTGTACTTTTTATTTTAAGATTCCTGCTGAGTTGCCTAACGTTGATTGATATTTCATGTTATATCATATATGTAGGAGGGTCGTTCATCTTAAATCTGAATGATATGCTGTAAACATGTTATTACTTATTACTTATATCTCGATAATATGTTAATTAAAAAAGTTGTTCAAAGCCAAAGGAAGAATCAATATTTCGGTCTGGTCTATTCCAAATTACTGTAGGTTGCGTGAATTATTTACTCTACTGGGATTAGGTTGAGGGTTCTTCTAAGAAGTGCAAAGTCATCCAGGTCTAGGTTTAACAGTACCTTCTTATTTTCCTTTATTTATTTTTAATTAAAAACATAGACCCATTGAAGTTAACTAGTGTGCTGCATGTGAGCTGTTTCTAAGCACTTTGAAAATGCTCATTGGACAGGGCCGAGGTCACGGGCTACACACTGGAAGCAGACAGTTCTATACCTGGAAGATGTGCTAACTATATGCCAAGGGGAGTCTATAGTTGGGAGCATGACTGTGTCTCAGAACAAGAAGAATCCCCGTGATGTTGACATCACCCTCAATTATTCACTAAATGGTCGGCGTTGCCTGATCTCAAGAACCCAAAGTTATAAAATGCGTTAATCTTTTTACGGTCCTGATAGTTTACAGAGCTCTATTGTATCCGAAATCATAACACAGCAATTTATTGTTGTTAGTTGGAAACCTCTATTGCTGTTTTAACACTGTATCCTGTATCATTGATTGATAAGTTAAGGCTTATTATTCTTTTTTACTTTCATGCAATGCTAAATATTCTAAAATATTCTGAAATACTCCTTACGTCCCTAATTATTTGACCTAATTATTTGACGTTTTAGAGTTTTTGATTTGTCCCTAATTATTTGACGTTTGTTCAAATTTAAGAGAATTAATGACAATTTTTCTAAAATTAATTATCATTGCTCTACTTATTTTTTTTTGATAATTTAAACTCTTTCTCTCTCCTTATCCTAATAAAATTCTCTTTATCCCAACAAAAAATTTAAGTGTATTATAGACAATTGAGTATTATATTTAATGTTTTTTAATCATTATTTTAATTATTGTGTCTACCTCTAAAACGTTAAATAATTATAGAAGGAGGGAGTATAATTCATTGCGATCAATGTTTGTTTGCAAGCTACAGAGTGTGTGATCAATGTTTGTTGGGGACAGAGCAAAGGACAACCACCCCAACCTCTTGTTTAGGGGAAAAAAAGAGCTAACAATATGAAGAACAATTTTATATTCAAGTGCTAATGAAACTGTTCTCCTCTAAAGAAATCAAAATTAGGCAAAGGAAACACTACACAGGTCAGGGTCTTGGAATACAATGGTGTCATGGTTCTAAAGTTCTGCCTTGCTAGATTTCTTGAAACCTGCCGTCTTTCCTCTCCACCACTGCCGTACTCGATGAGAGACCTTGTTTGCTTGTTGCTTAAGAGCCTCACTTGTGTCTTGGATTCCTTTTGTAATTTTCTGTTTCCAGTCCTTGTTACTTTTTTTCTCTCTCAAAACTTTTCCCTGTCATAATTTTCTAAAGATAAGCAAACAATTTTCATATATACAGTTCGCTTCTCCAGCGAACGGGAAGGAGTGAACTAAAGAACGAACCGGCTATAGTGACGTTTTTTTCCGTCGCTATAGTATAAAAAACCGGTTTTTTATGCTATAACGACGGAAAAGAACGTAGCTATAGCCGGTTCGCTCTTAGTTCACTCCCTCTAGTTCGCTGGAGAGAGCTAGACTTCATATATATATATATATATATTTGTTATTCTGATATCAATATCGTTTTCTTACCAATTTCGAGGGAAAGTGTTCTTCATCATCATCATCATCTGCTTCATCTGCATCTTCATTTCCAAAATTTTGCATGTTGTTCATCAGATCTTCCCTCGAGTACATTTTCATGCCAGGTGCACCGGGAATACCCTGAAACATATCAAGAGAGGATAATCCAAAAGACGGTATTAAAAGCCAAAAGATACTACATTTATTACTCAGGCTAATATTACCTCCATGGATTTCATCATCTTTTCCATTTCAGCCTCTTTTTGTGACTTTGGAACAAAAGGTTCCCCTGGCGTCCTGCCCTGTAGAGTATCTCATGTCAAACGAGCGGTTCAATTACTAATTTCGAGAACATGTCAAAAGAAAAGATTGCAAATTCACTGTGAACAACATAGTTGATGAAATTTATTAATCAAGTTACAACATGCTTGATGCCCCTTTTGTAATTGTTTTTGTAATTTATGCTACCATTCTTGTATTTCCATTTAACTATACAAGTATAAAGTCTTCTTGTTCCAGCTTAAATAGTAGGTTCAAGATAAGAATCTGTTTAGCATCATAGTCTTTCGGAGAGAATGACGGACCTTCAAGTCTCAGGATAATCTAGGTTGACATATTACAAGAATTTACCTAGTCTAGATTCTCTAGAACACTGCAGCATCACTCATTAACATCATTCACATTGATATAGATTTGTGGGTAATTCCTCGATCTTTAGGCCAAGAAGTTAAAATAGTTACCAAGATCACTATACAGCATGAACTATGAGCAAATATGAAATCAAGCTAATTCTCTAGCAAAATCATTATTTCATCTTCATATAACTGATATTACTTCCATGAAAATCTTGTAATGCAATATCAGTTAGAAAAACAATTGGTTCCCCCCTTTTTATAATTTTTTTTTAATAGGCAAACTGTTGGTTTTCTATTTCTCCAATTTAGATGCCATTTTACTTTGTAAATTTTTTAACTATGTACGTATGCATATGGTTGATACAGAGCATAGTGCCGACTTTGATTTCAAGTTTATCTTTAAGTTGAATCTTTATGTCAATATTAAAGCTAATTAGCTGTTGCTTTAGTTACTTATGCTATACCTAGTACTAAACTTTCTGGCTTATGATATTCTAGTCTTCACATAGCTGCTGAAAACAGATTGTATATTGATCTGTTGGTCATCATTTGAGTGGGAGTTGAGGCCGAGCTAATAGGCAGTATCAAAGCGACTAGAACACTCTCAATAGTCAAAGAGTTGAGATCTATTTCCGAGTCCTGCTTTTAGTGTCAAGTAAAAGTACAGTAGACTGTAAAATAGCTTTCTAATCTTTCCACAGTAATTAACATAGTATTTCCCAAATTTTACTTTTAACATATCATTAATCCCCCGGGAAAAAAAGAGAGAAGAAGTATGCAATCATTTATCCATTTCTCTTAAAGAAAATTTTAACAGCTTTTGCTCCTCAAAGTTCCAAGGCTTTGTTTCCAATATCTATCACTCGGACAGCAACCCTGAATACCTGATTGGACCACTGTGATCAATCTTTCCTTTGGTACTTATGTGACAATGTTTTGCGTGCATTTAAAGGCTATGAAATTTATATACATTTAACTGGAACATTTGTTTATAACCATAAGATTGTGAATTCTGAAATTCAACTTATGATTCATTCTTCTCAGTCAATCCAAAACCCCGACATCCATATATTGTCCACTATAAATCTTAGGCGAACACATGAACTTCTGTATGTTTCCAAAATTGTAGTCACATTCACTATCTAAGATGTCTAGTCTGCTACTGTGTTGATATTAATGTACATTAAACAGAGAGCAGGTTTGTTGTTAAACATATTTCTGTCAAATGCTTGCCAATACAAACAAGAATGACAATAATTAGATTACATGCTATCTGCAACATTGTTTAGATATTGGAAGGGCATATAAATATATAATAGGATATGAAAATCAAAGTGTGACATTTATGTAAATAGGGCTTTCGTATATGGTAAGATGGAAGTTAAGACTATATTCCGATACATGGACCATAAGAAAAATACCCAAAACAATATTTATAATGTTAGTTTGAAACATGGAATCTACCTAAATGATATACTGTGGTTACCTTAGGAACCGGTGGTGGCATAGAACTGCAAGCTTCTGTGATGTCATTACAGAGGAAATTAACCAAGGAATTAATCCGAGGTTTCTTCTTATACAAGTATTCTGCAACATCTGTATCAGAATAACCCATAACCTGCAACATCCCAAAGCAAACAATACAAGTATAGAATATATTTAGTGTTGAGGTGGATAAAGTGCAAAGATACTCAACTAAACTCAACAATGCCTTTTTGTTCCAAACTAGTTGAGGTAGGCTAAAATGAATCCCGTATATAAACATAAAGCAGAAAGGCAAGAGAAAAGCAAAAAGATAGAAGGCAGTTGCTGTACTAGTAAAACCAAAGCTGATTCTGTTAACAATTCCCAAACAGATAGTTAAAGTTCCAACTTTTTGTGTTTTAATATTAGGTTGAAGCTACTTCAAACAATACAGTAACATTATTTCCTCTTCACAAGGAACTACACATTCTAAATATAGCAGAGCAATTTAACACCAAAAGTATAATAAGGACTCAAGTAAAATGTCACCTCTTGACAAGCCCTTTCAATTGTTTTGCATTCTGAGTTGCAATGTCCTTCAGAGTCCTGCTCGACAAGCTGAACAAAAGTAAAATCGAAGTAAGTATTTCAGAATGGATACTGTACCTAAATTGAGCATTAGAATAACACTGAAGACTCTACTTTCAACAAGGCAACACATACTGTATACTGATAAGAATTTTGCAGAATTTGTCTTAAATGTCAGCATACTAATGATCAGTCACTCTATCAATGCAGAATATGTATTCATAAATCATAAAAGACCCAACCAAATAATAGCAAGAACCCATAAAGTATATGCATCATGCTTACCTTTTTAAAGCAATACTAGAAAGAACCTGAATCAATAAACTAGCTTATCGAAACAAAGCCAGATACATCACTCTTACCTCTAATCTATCTCCTTGTTCAACAATATCAATTTTAAGGATCCAGTCAGCTTCTTGCTTCTTCAAATTACAAACATTCTCCGAAATTTCAATGATTTCATACTCTGAGATCTGATCAAGAAATTAAACAGAACAAATATATCATATTCAAACACCAAGAAATATTAACATATAATCGAAACCAATAGAACCCAAATCCCAAAAATTGGAAACCATATAAGTCACAAAAATTATTACCAATAATAAGAACAATATCCAATGACTCCATTATATAAACCCACAAAACAAAATTGTGCAAAAACATATATAAACAGCAAACCCAGTTCTTGAATTAACAAATTTGGGAGATTGATAGAAAACCCAGTTGAAAAAGATTACCTTTTTGGGAGAGATCTGAGCTTGTTTATTCTGGACTTGTTGATATAATTGATGTGCAAGTATTTTACAGACGCCACATTTTATGTAAGGAATGTCTTCTTTTCTAGCCACCCCAATTGGCTTTTTCGAACAATAAGAGATGGGTATCCATGAAAATGCAACAACTAAACATAAAATTAACAAAACTGTTCGATCACTTCTCGCCATTAGTGTTTTTCTCTCTCTCTCTCTCGACACTCTACTGTTGGACTTGAAAACAGAGGAGCCTGTTTATTTATTTGGTTTATTAAATCTTTTGACAATATTACCCTCCAACGACGACGTTGTTGATGTAATTAATACGTGTTATGCGGCGTCTGATTGGATATTTGAGATCTACGTGTAACAGTCCGCATTGTTATGGGTGTTCGGCGAAATAGAGGAACAATATTACTACGTTTTCTAAAACCCTAACATTCTCCCTCCTTCACAGACAAATTAAACTAGGGTTTTACACTCTTCGCCTCTGAAGTACAGTCAGTCACAAATTTGATCTACATTACATGGCTATGGCAGTAATTGAATCTCAAAACCTACCAAACCCTCAAAAGTTTAACCATTTCATTGGTAAGAACTACGAGCTTGCAGTGAACCAATCGATCCAATGCCTATTAGATACACTTCATAAACCCAATATTGATGTCTCTGGTTTTACCTCCAGTTTTCAAGAATTTCTACAAGCTAAGGTTAACCCACCACTCGAAACCATCTGGTTTTACTCTGCTTTAACCTTTCGAAAACCCAATTCACAAAAAGATGAGATTTTGGAACAGTTTTCAGCTATAAAAGATTTGTTTCATTCAATAACATCTTGCTCAGCTTCGTGTAGTTCTTCAAAAAGTGTAGCCCTAATTGCGCCGGTTATTTATGAATTATGTAGGATTATTGTTTATTTAAAAGTGAATGAAGTGGGTTCGAAGAGAGAGAAAAAGGTGATGAGAGAGATCAAGTCATTGGTTGATGTTATTCTTGGGTATATTAATATGTGTTTTTGTGATAGTGCGACTGATGGTGATGAGTTGATTAGGCCATTGGTGGATTTAGTTAGTGTTTGGATTGGGGATACAGTGACAGATTACGAAGGAATTAAGGGAAATTTGAGGTTGTTTTTGCCACTTCTGAATGATGAGATTATTGAAGGGCTTAGTGTTGAAGAGTGTGATGTTAGTGAGCTAGCTGGAGTTGTGATCGCAGAGATGTTTTTGTTGAGATTGAGCTTGGAATTTTGTGATGGGATTTCAAGAGATGAGTTGCAGAAAGAGTTGAGGATTTGGGCTGTTGGTTCCATAACTGGGTTTAGGAATCTTCTCTTCTTTGGTTAGTATCTATTGAGCTGTCACTTGCACTGTGGATAATTTTTTCATAGGTGAAAGTTAAATTTGCAGTTTCTTGTGGTGTTTAATCGCCAAATTGTCATGTTATTTGCAATTTGTATGGAAAAAGATTAGATTTTTGCAGAAAAAGGAGACATGTTTGGTTCATATCCATTCATGATATATTAAGAGGATGTATTTATTTTTGTTTATTCACTGATTGCTACTGCTATGTAACAAATATTCCTTTTATTTCACCTTTTAGGTATTTGAACTACAAAAGCAATTTCCACTGTAAATCATTTGTGACTTGTATCTGTATTTACTTTGTTTCAATCACTTTGTCAAATTTTTTCATAATTAATGTGCTTACATTTAGCTTCTCTATTACATTTTCAGAGACCCTTGTGAAGATGCTGCTGGAGCCAACTTTGCCTCTCACTTCCCTATTGGTTAGTTTCTCTCTTGGAGTATACTATTTGATATGTCATATTTTCTCGCATATTAAATGATTTGAAGCTTTGTTATATATTGTGTTTTCTGTCCTTGCTATTTTATATCACGTTTCCTATAGTTTAGTAGGTGAAGCATGTTAGGCTTTCTAGGATGAAACTGTTAGAACTGGAATAGGAACTTAAGAAGCTATAGATAGAAATAGTCAGGAATCAGTTGAATCAAATGAACTGACTGACTATAACAGACCTGTTACATTTGTATTTATACAATTGGTACAGCTACGTTGCTATCCTCATAACCAAACACCAGAACGCCAGCTAAGCTACAGGCTACAGCTAATGATAACTAACAACTCAACAGAAATAAGCTCCATCTGAACAATAGTGCAACTTAATATAAAAAGACTCGATCTCATCTTTTAAAATTTGAAGATCAGAAGATATGCTGTATGTGTAATAGTGTATTTAAGGAATTTTCTTAACCTTGGCTTCGGAGAACAAACTTGTTATTGATGAACTTAATGGGCTCTAGCATTGGATGAAGCTTTAGGATCATTATTGTCTTTAAAGCTAATGCATATGAATTTTCCCCTTGCTTTTCCATTTTCCTAGCAAGAAATTAATATTGGCCAAGTATTTTTGGATCAGTTACAAAAACATGTATGCCGTGGCAACAAGGGATAGTTTTCCAATATAGAGATTGTAGTTTTGTCTGACAATTGCTGTTTTGCTTGCTTTTTCACTGCTATCTTGAACATTTCTCTCGCTAACTGTATACTGTAGAGGACTATGCTTCTTAACATGTTGTGTTGTTCACTTGTTTGTCATGTTAAGTTTCTGCATAAAAATCACTTTATTATTCATAAGCTGTAATTATTTGCAGAGTTCTGAAGATGAGATTATACTGAGGAGAGTGTTGTATGATGCTGTGATATTGCCGGAGTATTCTTTCCTTAATCCTGAGAGAATGGCCCATCGACCAGCTAAGCAAAGTCTTGCCATGGCAAGATTGATGGTTACCCATGAAGCAACAGAGCTTTATAGGTACGAAGAATGGAAAGTTACAGCTAACTTATGTTCAAACTTTTCATTAAGGTGTCATAAAACAATCTGCCTGGTTGCAGGAAAAACGGAGATCATACAAAAGCCATTTCTTATATAAATGCCTTCTCAAGTTCTCATATACCCGGTGAACTAATTAAGTGGGTTACAAGTGAGATTGACATGGGGGACAAAGCCAGTGGACCAAATGGATCTTCACCTAAAGGAATCTTAAGTAAGTATAGCAGATATCTCCTTTTATTGTCTTACCGTATTATGTTATTCGTAGAAGACGAGTGCACTCTTTATGACTGATGTTTCAGTAATATTCTAACTCTAAATTGATCTTGTTTCCAGAGTGGTTGTATAGCCTAGAGGATCAAGGGAAAAGATTATTGGACAATGACTTATCAAAATTCCGTGCAAGATTAGCAGTTGATAGTTTTAACACAGATAATGAGCAACCAGAGTTAACAGCAAATGGAAATAAATCAGACACCGATCTCATATTCTACATTGATAACAAGGGAAAGGAAGATGAGAATGAGGAAAATGACAACACTAACGAACCAATAAGTGATGAGTTTGTGGTTGCTGCACACACGATGCAGTCGGGGGGAAATGGTGGTAGAAGAAAGCGGAAAGAAGGAAGAGGCAGTGGTAAGAAACAAGTAAAGTTTCTGAAATATAATATTTATGAGCACTCTGGTTCTACAGGAGAGAAGTCTTCGTCTATGGGAAAAGATGGTTCAAGTAGTGAGGGTGAGGTTGAGAATCCACTTTCTGATGATGATATGGAAGTAAAAGAGCAATAATAGCCTTTTGGTGGTAAGACCTATTGTACTATGCTTCAGTCAAATGTTATGTTGTATATGTGATCAAAGACAATTGAATATAAAAAGGGGAGCACTATTTTCACATGTCCCCTCTCATATGAAGGTGAGATCCACTTTCTTCTAGTGAGAGAAGATTATGCGAAAATATCAAAAAACACGTGTGGAAATATCAGTTTCCTACAAAAATTATGTCTTTTTTATTTTTATGGTTGCAATCTAAATCTTGTATTGATGTAGATGTGAGAAATCCATAGAACACTGCTCGAATTGTTCATTATTTTAATTTTATAATTTATGTCTTGCCCTTTTGATATTTACACATCGTTAAGGTTGCTATTTGTTTACTTCTAAATGGGTCTGAACGAGTTTGAATATGGTCGAATAAGTCATTCAGATTGTTTGTTTAACAATTTTTAAACTTTGAATACGTCTGAATGTGTTTGAACGCATCTAAAAAATTGTGACGGAATGAATAAGTAGTACTCCCTCCGTTCCTTAATATAGGTCGTTTTAGAGAAATATTTTTGTTCCTTAATATAAATCGTTTTAGAATTTCAAGTAAGCATTAATTGTTTAGTTTCCAATATTACTCCAAATATTAAATGTAACTTTGGTTCTCTCACTATTTTCTGTCCAATAAATAACAATTTCTTATTTCAATACAAGGGTAATATAAACAATTGATATTATAGTTAATGATATACAATTATTACCTTAATGCTTGTGCATAACCTTAAAACGACTTATATTAAGGAACGGAGGGAGTAGTATTGAATGATATTTTTACCTACGTACTCTTATAGACCATTAAAATTTACATTTAATATTCATTCTGTTTACAATCATAAACAAATTTTGTTATGTACAAATTGTTTTTGATTTTTTCTTAACAAATTGGTCAATAACTAATTTAATAAATGTTGTTGTAGTCTTTTGTTATTTTATGTACTATAAAATGTTATTAATATTTTTTAGTGTTTTATTCCTAACATTATATTACTAATAGTATACTCCATCAAAGATGGTTCAAAAGTTTATATTTATTTTTTCTTAGATAACAATGTTTATTTATAATTACATAATAAATTTGTTCATAACATAAATTTAAAATAGAGTAATACACGTATTCAGATGTTTTAGATAGACAATCATCAAACACACATCATTTTATTCCGTATTTAGATCTTATATTCTGCTCATTATACATTCAGAACTATTCATTCAATTTTATCAAATAGTTCCTAAATCTTGCAGTACTTTTGTTTTTGGATAGAATTTTGAAATTCTTCAAAAAGTTAGCCTACTTGTACATGGAATTTGTCAATACTAAGGCTGTAAAATGAGTAAACAGTTCGAACTCGATTCGTACTCGCTCAATTAAAAGTTCGATTCGAGCCCAACTCGAAATATAAATGAGTCAAACATGAACAAATTTTAAAGTTCGATAAATTACTCAAATCTCCTCAAATTGTAATTTTGTATTGATACTCGGATCATATTTGTTCGAAAAAGTTTAAACTGCTCGGACTCGACTCGAAATCGTGCTTGACTCGGTAGCTAAATGAACTTCAACAAAACCTTATTTTATACTTGATAAATTTTATGAACCAAATTTGAGCAACTCAATACTCGGTTCGACTCGATTCTTTTACGCCCTTAGCCAATACACATGAATTTGGTAGAAACATCTTATATGTGGTTGTTTCCATATTAGAGACAAAACTTAAGGATTTATTCATATCTTTACTCCTCACACATGGTGCTACTACAAATCAAACATTTAGTATTAGTTATATATATAAATATGGTACATATAATTTCCCCCACCAAATTAATGCTTTGCGTAAGAACTTGTATTCTTGTTCATGCATCATCATATTTATGATACAAAATATATTTATACGGATAAATACGTATTTAAATATTGTGTTGAATATTCCTTTCATTTGGTAGGTAAAGGTCAACGCATCACTTATCAAAAACAGACAAAGACCATGTGTCTAAAATTAGAATAGAAGGGAAAAAAACAATTAGTACAAAATATTGGCTTCTTATAAATTGAAAATTTTGGCTTTTAGTCACCCCCACCCCCACCCCCACGCCCACTTAAATACACATTTATAAATTATTTTCTCACGGTCTTTATAATTTTAACTAGTAGTTGTATGATAGGATGAAAGTTTGGAAGAGAGAAATAAATTGAGGCATTGACTTTTTAGACTCCAAATAAGAATTTATATTTTTAATAATAAATTTGTCTTAAATAAAGAGTTTTTAAATACTCATCTTTAAAATAATTATGCCCACCATTTGAGATTATAAGTATACAAGGTATTTGACAATTTCTACATATTAAGGAGGAATGTTTTAGGATAGAGAGAGAATTTTAATTTTATACTATTACATTCTTAAGGAGGGCATGATGAAAGGGGTAAGGAGGAAGATTTAAGGGAAATTTATCTTTAATTTTACTTGACACTACACATAAAAAAGGAGGCATTTATCAGTATTAGACTATCAACTTTGATTTAAATAGAGAGTATTATTATAATTAATTGAGAAATTAAGAGTTTTCCTAAGGTTCGTTTATTTCAAACACAATTAATTTTTTCTCGATTATGAAATATTAATGATGTGAAACTGAAAGCGATAAGATAGAATATTCACGCATGAGTCTTTATTTTACTCTTCTTGTTCGTATTTAGTATTGATATAAATTTAGAAAATTATACACAATTTTTTGATATTTTCACATGAAAATCGTCGCTATAGATCCTATAGCGACGGTTTATACCATCGTATACATCTATAACAATACTTTTCATGTGAAAATATTAAAAAGTAATGTGAAAATATCAATTTCCTAAATTTATGTGCATATATATAGCAATCATTCTATTATTAGCAAAATAAAACGACACCGTTTATGATGTTAGTTGAGAAACAAAAGTCAACTGCCAAGGTGTCGGTTGTTAACTGCAGTTAAAATTTGACCAGGGTCAGTGGTTATACAGTCTGTTCTGTAAATGGGAGCCTAGAGGGAGAAAATCTATGTACTCCATAGTCTTATATATTAATCAAAAGAGAGAGAATCGCTTCGTATATAAGCCATTCGAAACTCAAAGTCTTATTATTCTGTAGTTACAGAGAGAAAAAAGATTGAAGAGAAAGAGGCCTTTAGGCTTTCAGACACAGAGCCGACGGCCATGGCAGACTCAAGCGATTCCATTTCTGTTGATATGGAAACTATCTATCTCGGCGGAAAGGTTTCAATACCATTTTTTAAAATTCATTTTCAGTAAATTTATGTGCAAATCCAGCATACCCACATGCATAATTTGGTGGGTTCACTACATTTGCAAATATTTCATATTCTTGCGTTTAATTGTTGAGAAAGTGTTTGGGGGTGCTCTGAAACTTGCTCAACTCCTAAGTTTAAGTGTGATTTTTACAAAAGTTAATCATTCTGAATTGTAGATCTGTCACTTTAAATTCTTTTGGGAAAAAAGAATTATTGGTATTTTGGAGGAAATTGTGTTATTTTCTTTCTTTGAAAAAATTGGTATAATTAGCTATGTTATGTATGGTTGAAATTGTGTTTAAAATATTTATTACTTCCTCTTTGATCACCAAGAAAACTATGGGAAAGAAAGTTAATTCCCAAATTGCTGTTTTTCAACTTATTTGATTTGTTTGTAAACGAATTGCTGTATTAGCTTAGTTGTGTGTACTGAAATTAATACGATTTTTAACGTTTTTCTCTTGTTTATCAGCACCCAAATAGAGTTCACCGGATCATGGATTAGTTGACACTAGAACCTCTTTCTGTATTGATTTATCTGTTCTGTTTCGCCCTTGTTTCTTCTAAGTTCTTACATTTTATTGGTAAAAGTATGCAGTCATTAGGTAATCCTAATTATACCTGTCATTTCCTTATTTAGTGCTACGAACACAGCGTGGCTGTTACTTTGTCTTCCCATATATATATATATATATATATATATATATATATATATATATATGGTTGGGAGTTGTTGTCATCATTCTTTCAATTAGGCTATCTGTCAGTATCATTTTAATAATACTATACTCCTTCTTTTTAAAGTGACATTACTTTTTTTTAAGAATCCAATGATTGAAAAGTAAAAACCCTTATCTAATTAGTAATCACCCTGCATTAAACTAGAAGCCCTTAACTATTTATTCATCGTTTACAATATATATTTGGTTGATGAAGCTAGCTGGCTCAGAAAGGGGACAGTGCACATGCCACATGGCATGCTCTTTCATGAAATAAAAGCTATTTCATTAAAGACTGAGATTTTCCTTTACTTAGGGTCTTTTGATAAAGCAAATGATTGTTCATACATAACAAATTTCCTTGTGTACTTATCAAAAATACAAAATAAATAAAATACTTGTGTATTATTATATCTACCGTTACAATCTTTTTAAGTATTTACTAAATTCAATAACATCCTGTTTATGTGTTAGCATGTTATTGATTTTCCTTTTTTTGTATGCAACGTGACTTGTGTAATTTTTATTCAGGAACATCTTGTACGGACTGGCAGTGGTTCTGTATCTGTTATTGTATATGGAGACGAGGATAAGCCAGCTCTGCTTACCTATCCTGATTTAGCTTTAAATCGTAAGAGATTGTTTTCTTCTTTTGGTTTTCTCATTCACTGTTTTTATATCTATAGTTGTCATTGTTTCCTCCTTCTATTCATTGTTATCAATATGAATTGTAATGAAGATTTTACTTTGTAAAATCTGAACAGATATGTTGTGTTTCCAAGGATTGTTCTTTTGTCCTGAAGCCGCTTCTCTGCTGCTTCATAATTTCTGCATCTACCATATCAGTCCTCCTGGGCATGAGGTCTGTAAATTGGTTGCTTTATGTTATTGTTGTTCCGTTATTCTTTTTCATACAACTTTGTTATCTGGAGTTCTTCCTCCTTACTACTGAATGCCATTATTCACGTTAACTCTTATTATGGGCTTATACAAGAGTTCTTGCAGTTGGGAGCTGCAGCAATTTGTCCAGATGACCCTGTTCCTTCTGTTGATGATTTAACAGATCAAATCCTTGAGGTGCTTAATTATTTTAGGTAACTACAGAACATAACACTACTACTATTTCTTTTCCTGTAATTCATAAGTCTACAACGTTTCGAAGTGTGATTTTACTTATATTTTCTGTAGATTAATAATTATAGTCGTATAATGGTCTTTCTTCTACTTGTGATATTGCTGGCATAAAAGATATACTATCCTTGAGGACCTTGAATATCCCTCCTGGCTTTTATTTTTTGTATAGCCGACAAGACAAGCAGTTAGATACTGTGTTATATTTATATTTCTAATGGGCTGAATATCACTTTATTCAGGCTTGGTGCAGTGATGTTCATGGGGGCAATGGCAGGCGCTTATATCGTCACACTGTTTGCTGTATGTTCCAATCTGTAATAATATCACTAGGATCGTGTTTTCAAATGATAGCTAGGTTTTGCTGATTGATTAAAATTTCGTGTTACAGATGAAATATAGGGAGCGGGTTCTTGGTTTGATACTCATCTCCCCTCTTTGTAAAGCACCCTCTTGGTCCGAATGGTTATGTAACAAGGTACCTGCTTTATGCTCCCTCCTTTAATTTGGACATGTAGAATGGGCATTAACTTCTCCTGCAAAGCTCAACTTACCTTTATGCATGTAGTTGATGTCGAATCTGCTATATTTCTATGGAATGTGTCATTTGCTGAAGGATTGTTTGCTATACCGATACTTTAGCAAGGTAATCTACTACTTGAAGAATGAGATCCGTTTATATTATATTCCTTTATTCTTTAAATAATTAATTAGGTGATTGATGAGATGTATATAATTTTACAGGAACTTCGTGGCAGCGCGGAAGTTCCAGAATCGGATATAGTTCAATCATGCAGAAGAGTTAGTGCTCCAAATCTTCTTTTTCTTTACATGCATATTAGTGGAATTATTTGTTCTTATGACATTTTACAAAATTGAATATAGTTACACTTGCATGATGCTGGCTTCAATACGAGAAAACCTTAAAAGTATTTCAGATTTTTAGCCCTGAACCCTAAATTTTATTCTTTGACGCAACAAATGCTGACTAATTCTTTTTGAATAATGCTATGGATACAAACTATACACACAAATTTGTGCACAAATAATATAAAAAAATGGATAGAAAATAGGAAGCAAGACCTATCATTGGATGTTTTACACATTTTTATTGATAAGCAATACATGGGTCCTATTATTGGTGCACAAATTTTTGTGTATAGTTTTTACACATAATATTATTATTCATTCTTTTTACCACTTAGACCTTTGTTGCTAGTATGTTGGATGGAGATGGATGGAAAATGTCAATTGCGTAGTTGTCAAATTGTGAATCATATTCTGTATTGAAAATCCAAGTTGTGAATTGTGTATTTAATCATGAATCATACTGTAAGATAAGGAAAGAAATGCAAAACACAATATTATATATTTAAACATATAGAGAGAACTCGGTTCATTGGAAAAGAAAGCATATTAAGTTATTAACTGAAGTTTAATGTTGAAGTAGTCAAATAATAAGCCTACAAACAAACTTTTAATATTCAAATTATAGTTTGAAGACTATAAACTAGATAATTAATATTTAATAGTCAGTATTATTTAGGTAATATTTGTATAGGAACAAAGGAGAGAGATATTAACTTGCCTTTAACTATGTAAGTATAAAAAGTTTAGTGAAATATAACCCCAAATTGTGAAGTGGAGAGCTAAAGTCAACTCCAAATGTTTTGTATTTACGTCTCCATGTGAGAAAGATACCTGAAATAGAAATGAATAAAGAATGGGGAGACAAAGTTTTTAAAAGAAGTTAAGAAACCTTAGAAAACATTCTATGGCTTATTATATAAAATGAAGTGAAGACTTCTCTGCAAACAACAATATCATTCATATCCCTTCTGCAATACCTCTCTCTCAGAACTCTTTATCATTTTGATCACAAAATGGGGAGAGAGGAGGAGAAAGTGAGGAGCCCTATCATTTTGCTCTTCAAATCTTTTATTTTTTAAACTGGTTTTCATTTGATGTGGTTTTTAGAATGGGTTTTACACTAATGTATAGCTGACATTTTCCATCCAACATGCTAAACAATGAAGTTGTAAGTGGTCCAAAAAATTTAGCCAGGGTTCTTTGTGTCGGTATGAAATTCAGGGTGAAAGACCAAAATACTTGAGTTTTTCTTTTTTGAAATGAAGCCCATGGTGCTTACCTTTTAATGTTTTATTTTTTCCTCCTTTCTTTCAGTTACTGGATGAGAGGCAGAGCATAAATGTTTTGAGGTTTCTTCAAGCAATTGATAGGTAAATATTGTGTATTACATTGGGAATGCATTGCATTGGTATGATCTAATCATCCATCTTATCAATGATCAGGAGACCTGACATTACTGAAAGATTGAAGAGCCTAAGATGTCGAACACTTATCTTTGTGGGGGACAACTCTCCTTTCCATTCGGAGTCTCTCCATATGACTGCAAAAATGGATAGAAGATACAGTGCCTTAGTTGAGGTATGTGCTGCTTCATGTATTCTATTTTTTGTTTAGTAATGTTCAGTTGAAGTTAATCCTAGAAATCTTAGTTTTAAAGGATTTCATAGTGTATCTACCTTCGTCTTTTAGCTAGTGCATGTATAAATAATCAATTCACTTGTTAAAAAACATACATACATTTATGACTATATATTGGACCCTAAGTGTCCACAATTCAAAGCATTGCTATCCACAAAAATATCCTGATAAGATAAATGAATGAATGCGCAAATGGTGTGCTTACTCGAGAATCGGTTTGTACAGGTACAGGCATGTGGATCCATGGTGACAGAAGAGCAACCACATGCAATGTTGATACCTATGGAGTATTTCCTTATGGGGTATGGTCTATACAGGCCGAGTCAGTTCAGTGGCAGTCCAAGGAGCCCCCTCAGCCTGTCATGTATTTCTCCGGAGCTTCTCTCTCCGGAAAGTATGGGCTTGAAGCTGAAACCTATTAAGACTAGGGTATCATCCCATGTCTGCAATGTAGACACATAGTGTGCAGTCCATTTTTAGGATCCGGTTACTATGAAGTTAACTTCATGATAAGTTTGTCAATTGACCAATACAGTGCTGACGCGCAGAGGGAGAGAGATCACCTCCCGACATGCGTGTCGACACTGTATTGGTCAATTGACCAAAGTTAACTTCATGCTAACCACTCCACATCTTTTAACTCTCTCGTCTTAAGCTCCGTATAGTTATACTATCTTTTGGGTATATTTATTCATTTTTTTTAATCTTCTTTATTGGATTGGTTATGAAGGGTAAATATGGTTGTAGATAGGACATTCTTTAATGGACATAGGGAGGGAGATTTGGATTCATTTATTTGTAGTCAGTCGTAAATATGTCACCGAGATGTGTTTGTAAAATCCTAGTAAGGGACATTTAGTTATGATGTTTGATGAGGATTAATAATAATGTATAATTGCCATGTCAGGTGGCGGATCTTAGTCATGGACTATATGCTTAATGTTGTCCCAAATTCATGGCTGTTTTTCTATATAATGTATGTGGCTTTTTATGTTATAGCGACTGAAAAAATCGTTCTTATAGTCGGTTCGTTCTTAGTTCACTCTTTCTAGTTCGTAAATGAAATGCAACCAAAAAGTAACCTCATATTCATATCCTAAATTGAGGGGGGAGAAGTAGTACTGCGTTCTAAGAATACAAATAAAGGAAGAATAAAGAAATAGAAGGGACGGTTTGTGAAGAAATGGCTTGTCGATTTGTGAAGATTTGGACTTTCGATTTGTGAGGGAATCGATTCTAGGGCACGATTCTATTGCTTCCGATTTGTGAAGATTTGATTTGTTTTTCGCTCTAGGGCTTCGTTCGCTATGAAATTTGGAGAAAAAAGTGCCTAAAATTTGAAGAAAGAAGTCTGAGGAGAGAGAAGGTGATCTGTGTTTTTATGTTGGCCATTCCTTTTTTTCCAAGTCCGTTCTGAAGACCGCTAAATGAGTCCGCCTAAGAACCGGACTCTCTCTCTCTCTCTCTCTCTCTATATATATATATATATATATATATATATATATATATATATATATCCTATATTACCTTTAAATTTGTGAGAAAGAATAAAAAAAATCCCTAGAGTACTTTTTAAGAATATAAAAGTCCTAGACATTAGTGTACGAGTAATTGATAAAAATATAAGTATTTTTAAGTTTATGTTCTATTTTGGACAAAAAAATGTATTTATCTAAGTAAACATATTTTAAAAAGTAGTATTTGATTTACTGGTATGATGCACTTTTATTAATATAAGATTAATTCTTATTTAGACAGGTTATGAATAGATTAGGACATTAAAAAAAATATACTTAAAATATACCTACTTCACTAATTAGGGTATCTAGCACTAACACTAGCACTAGCACTAGCACATAGGAAATTATACAACTGGATTAAGCATTTTTGTTCCCCATGTTAGTGATGGATTGATTACCCATCTATTCCCCTGGTTATAGTGGAAGGAAGTATAACCCATTAAACAAATGACTACTATGCCATACTTAAGAGTGGTGGATTGATGAGAGCATATCTTCTGTCCCTATTTTTTTTATCTTTATTGTGTCCTCCATTTTAATTTTAACACCTGTTTTTTTATTTAATTTTAGAGTTAATTGGTGTTAAGAGACTAGGTGTCAAACATTTAAGTGTGGGTCATAAAAAATGGGGACAGAGGATATGCTCTCGTGGATTGATTACCCACCAATTAAGACCGAGTAATAGAAGGATCAAATATTAAATGGAAAAGAAAAGGGAAAATGATATACATATCGATAAATATTTGACGAAGTTAAATTGCGATTAACGTGAAAGTGTATGCAATAAGATTACATAAATTAAAATAAGATCCTTCTTAATTCATACATATCCCATGTATGCATGCATATAGGTTGCAATCATAATTCGGTTGAAAACTTTTACAATATATAACGGCACTCAAAAAAAATATATGGGTAGAGGAAAGTTGTTTTACATTTTATTATAGTAGTATGAGTTTAATCCATTTATTTGTTAATAATAAGGGTCTTTAACACTGATATACAATAATTAGAAAGTAATTACAGAAATAAAACATACACAACATAATTACAAAAATAAGATACACACAATATTACGTGCTAAAATTACGGGTCATTAACTCCTACACGCCAGTTACCGACTTTCATATTTGCAATTAACCGCACCTAAATTCATGCAACTTTGAAATCGGAACAACAGATCAACGACAAATCTATCAGAGAAGACAAAAACTTCTGTTGCGACTCTGAGATCGGAGAAGACGAAACATTTTGTCATGACGCAACTCACTTCTCCTCTCAGGAAGAACAACAAACAGAGATTACCTCGTCAATAACAAGGGGTTTTAGGTAAATTTGTTATTAATATAATTTATTGATTCGTTATTCATCCACCGCTTAATCAGTTTGTTTGTTTTGTGTTTCTGAAGCTTTCTTCTAGTAATTTGTTGGTTATTATCAATTCAAATTGGACGAGATTACTGTTTATTATGTATTTAGTTGCTGAATAATGTTTAGTTGATTGCTTTATAATTTTTATATGAGTTCTATTGATTTTTTTATATTAATGGTTACTCATCAAATACATTGGTTACCTTCCTGCAACTGTCGGTTACTGTGTAATGTTGTCTTGGTTACTGTGTAACATTATACTGTCTAATGTTGTATTTGTTACTGTCTAATGATGTCTTGGTTACTTTGTAACATTAAATTGGTTACTAACTAATGCTGACTTGGTTACTGTGTAACATTATAATGGTTACTCACTATTGCTTCGTTGGTTGCTGTGTAAAATTATAATGGTTAGTGCATAATATTACTGACTAATGCTGACTTGGTTATTGACTAATGCTGACTTGGTTATTGACTAATGCTGACTTGGTTACTGACTAATGCTGACTTGGTTACTATGTAAAATTATAATGGTTACTCATTAGTGCTGACCTGGTTACTATATAAAGTTATAATAGTTACTCATTACTGCTGACCTGATTACTGTATTAATCTAATTATACTTATACTTATATTTTTTATATTAATGGTTACTTGTTAGCTACATTGGTTACATTCTTACAACATTTAGCCTTTAGTTGGTAACAATCAAGTTATACTGGTTGGTTTTTACTATAAAAATGCAATGGAGAATGTGTGTATCTTGTGGCTACTAAATAAATATGTGTTGGTTACTATTTAAATTAGATTTGGTTACTGTATAATGTTGTTATGATTACTATATAATATTACGGTGTTTTATATTGGTTTGTTTTATTATGATGGTTACTTATTGGCTATATTTGTTACCTTCATACAACTATTATAGTTTAATTGGTAATAAATATCAATATACTGATTATTTTCATTGTAAGATGAATGTACAAATGTATTTTATGTACTGGTTACTAACATTATGTAGTTTGATTACTGGCTAACATTGATTTTGTTACCTTCATACAACTGTTAGTCTTTAGTTAATAACAAACACATAATACTGATTTTTTTTACTGTAAAATGCAATGAAAAGTGTGTTTATGTTCTGATTACTAAATAGATATATGTTGGTTACTGTCTAATCTAAATTTGGTTACTGTATAATGTTGTTATGATTACTGTATAATATTAATGTATTTTATACTGATTTGTTTTATATTTGGTAATTTCTATCAAGATTGCAGTGTCGAATTTTGGCGTTTTCGGAGCCTAATTTCATTGGAAACGGGTCAACTGTAAGACCCCAAATTATTAATAAATGAAATTTAAATTCCCTCTATTTATTATTTTGAAATAGTAAGTGTTAAATTGATTAATGAGGTTAGTTATGGGTAAAATGCGTAAATATTTTAAATAAGCAAGTGGTTATAAAATATTCATTGTTGTCGGGGAATATTCGTTTGGTCGTGGAATATTCTTCCTGTCGGGGAATATTCGTACGACGGCGCAGTCTTTTGTGGGCCCCATAACGGAAAGCGATTGGATGAAGAAAACGACAAGTATATGTTTTTTATTAATAGCGGCGTAGTTGTTACCGTTAATACTGTTGGAATACCCGGTGGTTAAAACACAGTAATACGCGTTGTTACACAGTAGCACACTGTATTGCACCAATTATTGATTCTTACGTAAGAAGGCACTACTCAATAATGGTTACAGTAATTACTGTTCAGTATTTTATTTTATTGATTCAATAATTGCTGCGTTGATATTTTATATTACTGTTGTTTCAATAATTGTCACTACACAGTATTTTCCATTATCAGATCAATAATTCATATTATTTGAATAATATTATTAGATAACATTATTGGCAATGTCTAGAAAGTTCTGTCTAAGGAGAGGTTTGGTCATCTAATTGCGCGCCAGTAAGGAGAAATCCTTATTGGAAAGCCCCCTCTTTCCTGGGAACGGCCTGGTTGTCATAAATGTGATTCTGTAATATTATTTGTAAATAATTAATTATTGATTCATATGATAAGGAAATATTTATTTTTGTGGATATAAATGAGGGATATATTTTTGTGGTTAAAAATGAAGGAGTTAATGTTGAGGTTTTTATCAGTATTTTTGTCGGAATGGAGGTATTAAAAATCAGGGTTTTTGAGATATTTTGCGGGAGTTATAATTTTTAATCCGACCGTTGGATCGTGGTAATTTTTGGATATGTTATACATATATAAGTTGAGTATATGTCCATAAATTTTGAACCGTTAAAAATGAACGTATGATTTATTATGAATTTTACGAGATGACTGGTTCAGAAATTGTTGAATTTTCGGAGTTAATCATTTTGGTAGAAAATTCTAGAATTGGTGGGCCCCACTCTTGGTTGGTGAAGAAATGTGCTGAGATTTTTATTCAAATGTGGTGGGTGGGAATAGTAGCAGGTAAAGCCATCAGGTTGCAGGTTAAGTCTGCTTCGGCGTGCTAACATTTTCCTATAAATAGAGGGCTAAGTTAGAATTGAAAATCACACCAGAAACAAGTTTTCTCTCTTTCTCTCTCTAGATTATTGAGTGTATTTTATGAGTATTTAGATACTTTGAGAGTTTCTATTCATCAGAGCAAGTGTCTTTCAGCCTTATACCGGTATTCCGACCAGAAGTACTGTCTGTACGAGGTAAGGGATGTTATTTTATTCAAAAATGATATTATTTCTTCAATATCATTATGTCGAAATATTGGTTAGAAATTTTTATCAAATTTGGAACTTTTCACGTCGGGGTTACTATTCATGAGTTACTATTCACGAGTTACTATTCACGAGTTACTATTCACCGAAAAATAAAATTTTCTTCTTTTCGTCCAAAATATCTATTCTGGGTACTAGCTTTGATTGTATCCATGTTTTGATCATTCTTGAATTCTACTTCATTATGAATAATTATAAGGTATTTTTGGACATGAATAAATCGAAATACGAATCCTTAATATTTGTTATTTTGTTTCACTGGATTCGTTTTCTTTAATATATTTTTCATCATCCTCAGTCCTAAATGATGATATTACTGAATATCTTTGGCCGTAGTGCAAAGATGAATGATTAACTGATGAATATCTTTGGCCCGTAGTGCAAAGATGAACAGGTGTTGAGATGAACATGACCGACTGGTGATACAAATGAATATCTTTGGCCTGTAGTGCAAAGATGAATATTTGATTAAAGATGGTTATTGATTGTTGTTACAGGGATAAAATATTGATGATGGACTTTTAAATCTTAGAAGATAGTAGAACTCATTCTCTACTTGACTCTTCTAATGGTTTGTTGTTTCCGCTGCAGTTATTGATTTAAAACTTGTTGTCTATTGTATTCTATTAGATTTTTCCCTGTTGAAGACTAACGATAATTTGTTCTGTATTATCTTAGTCATAATGTTCTTTACTGGGCTAGTTGAGCTCACCCTTTTCCTTTTTGTTCCATTTTTCTCAGGAGGCGAGAATGTAGCGAGTACTAGTCGGGGTATGGAATGATGGTTCTAGAAGTTACTTTAGTAGTCCTCACTATTTTTGTGAAATAATGTATCAATAATTGTAATGAGGGCTTATTTGAGTGTGGATATTGTCTAAATGACAATATTTGTATTTAAACTCACAGTTCTTGTGTTGTAATAATAAAGATGTAGTTGTTTCTGTACCATATATTTTGGCGACTCAGAATGGGTGTTGTATACCTATTTTGGGGGCGTCACATCAACGATCAAAAGTCACAGCTTTGCTGATGAATTACAGGGTTTTTTGGTCAAATTCCATCATTTAGGCCTTCAAAATTGCATGTAAAAATGTGGTTTATATTCTGGTTACTGAGATTATGTAATTTGGTTACTGTCTAATATTGATTTTGTTACTTTACAATGTTTATTCAGTTGTTAGACAATGGAGACTGACAATAACCAATATAACAAATTTAATTGTTTACATGAATACATAATTGTTTATTGTTAGTAACCATTAACCACATAGTTAATAACATTTTTGATGGTGTACAGTAACCAAAATTGATGTTGATTAATATTTTAATTTTTGATTCCATCATGAGTTGTCAATATAAAGTAAACATATACATTGAACAATTGGTAACTGTTTTGAAACATTTTTATGTAAATGTGGTTACCAATCTAAAATAAAATGGTTACCTCTATATTCATATTTAGTTACCAACTGGCATGGACCATTTCCAAATAACTTTTATAACTACCTAATTTAAAAGTATCCATCAGCTAGATAAATGAGAACCCTCACATGTACATTAAGCACTTGATAATTGTTCTGATATAAGTTTTTAATTATTTGGTTACTAACAAAAACTAAAATGGTTACCCTTATATGCAAGTTTGGTTACCAACTGTACCTCTCAAACTATTTTTATTTTAATATGAGATCTATAAGTGACCATCATATATATAAATGAGAAATTTTAATTGGAGTTTCTTATTTTATCATGATGACAGGGTATAAATAAAACATACACATTTAACATTTTATAACAGTCTTGATACAAGCTTATAATTATCTGGTTACTAACAAGCTTGTAGATAAATAGGACACTCACACATGTACATTTAACAATTGATGTTTATCCTGATACAAGCTTGTAACTATCTGGTTACTAATAACAGTAACCGTAATGTAACATAATAAAACAGTAACCACATAATTATATGATAGTAATCAGAATAGGTTTTAATGGTAACCAAAACAGAAATATCATGTAATGAAACCCAATTTAGGCAATCCATGTATACTAAATAATTACATATTAATCAGAATAAAAAATAAAAGTAACCAAAATCTCACATTGAGGGCACAATAATAGTAGTCAAACCATAATATAACAGTAACCAAAACATAATAACGAAGTAACCAAATAGTTATATGAAAGTAACCAGAACATGTTTTAATGGTAACCAAAACAGAAACAACCTGTATATCCAACCCAGTTTAGGCAACCCATGTATACTCTCACATGTACATTTAACACTTGATATATGTCCTGATACAAGCTTGTAACTATCTGGTTACTACCAAAAAATAAAATGATTACCCTTCTATGCATGTTTGGTTACCAACTGTACCTTTCAAATAATGTATCTGACACAACTTAGAAGTAACAAATACGAACCAACAAACAATGTCAAATCACTGGTAATATAATCAAATATGTAATCTCATTTACATAAGTTCGAATAAACATTACATACTCACTAACCATAACAAATGGCTATGGATATCCAACAAAAACTAAAGTATGAAACACAATTCAGAATGATAGTACAATGACAACCGAACTAATCAAAATCTGGTACAAATCTTCGTGAAAATTCTCTGAAGTTGTTAAACAGCCAACTGTGGAGGCGCATCTCGTCTGGAGAGAAATCTCTAGTTCCATGTCACACCAATATATAACTTTTTCAATGAATTTTCTGTTGCATTCATCATAATAAAGATCTCATAACTGCAAATAAACAAAATCAGATTTACACACTTATTATTAACCATATATAAACAACATTTATATCATAAACAATTACGTAGTGACCAACAAATAAGAGCATACTAACCAAAACATAATATAACAATTACACAGTAGCCAAAACAGACTATAACAAATATCCAATATCCCACATTGGCTGCACAATAATAGTTATCATATCATAATATAACATTAACCATACCATAATAAAGCAATAACCAAAAAGTTATATTATATAATCTAATGGTAACCAAAATATAAACAACATGTAGTACAAACCATTTTATGTAGTAAACAAACAGTTATATATAATATTAACCAAAACATAATTTAATTTAAAGGTCACCAAAACAAAAATATGTATACCAAAAAGTATACTAAAGAAGTAACCAAATAGTTATATGATGGTAACCAAACCATGTTTTAATGGTAACCAACACATAAACAACATGTAGACCAAACCTAGTTTAGTCAACCAATGTATACTAAGCAAATACATTGTAACCAAAATAACATATAAAAGTAACCAAAATCCCAATTGAGAAAAAAAAAATGGTATCCAAATCATAAGCTAACAGTAACAAAAAATATACTCATGAAGTAACCAAACAGTTATATGTTAGTAACTAAAACCTATATTAATGGTGACCAATACATAAACAACAGTGTGTGTGCCAGGAATCCTAGTAATATATAAATGAACACGTAAATGAACTACAATCAACAAGCTAAAAAATTACACACAAATTCTGTAAACACTTTCAATTGCATTATGCTGCAAAAACAAGGAAAATAAATAAAGCAAAACAAAATTCAATTTAATGCTTATACCTGTTTTTGGAGAAACTCAATTAAAGATACTGCATAAACTAAACCAAAATGGATATATTACTTTTTTTCAACTTTAATTTCCTTCATAATCTGGGTAACCAAAAACAAAGGAACTCCAATGCTCTGGTGCAAAAAAAAAAATTATAAACAAAATAGTACAACACAATCAACCTGAAACGGAGAGGATTTGGAAAAATTGCAAATGAAATTACTCGAACCCCCAAATCGGAAGAAATTGAAGAGAAATGACTAATATGGCATATAACAAAAGATCGACTGAATTAGTAACGAGTAACGATCACGAAAATGTAGAATAAATCATCGGAAACGATCAATAGAGATGAAGAACGCACGAACAGAAGAGAGAAACAAGGGTTTCAGTAGGCAGAACAAGTGTTTGTAACTGAAGAGTCCCAATCAAATGATATATGCGGTTATCACGCGTTTCAAAAAAAATCAACCCAATTTTAATATGGACACTAATTTGCCATGTCAGGCCATTAATATTGATCCCTTAATTTAAGGACTCCTAATTGTATTAGTATTGTAAATATATATGATGAAATGTCATATTTTTGTAATTATTTTATGAATGTATGATTTTTGTAATTACTTTTAAAAATGTACTATAATATGTAATTGTTCCTAATAATAATCAATTCAAAAGCCTCAATAATAAGTTATTTGTCCATAAATGATTTTGCTTTTTTTATTCTGAAAATAAATAAATACATTTAAACCATTACAATTAAGTAATTCTATGGATATACTATATTTTTATTCTTGAATCTTGCAGGGAACCTAGAAAAAGGTTAAGAGGAGAATTAGAAGCAATTTACCTTTATTTATTATGTAGCTCCTAATAAAGTATCTACCTTTGGTATACGTTGAGGCCGTGATTAATACCAAATAATAATAATAACAATGCTGATGAAGGTGATAATAATAATAATAATAATAATAATAATAATAATAATAATTGTCGGATTTGATGAGTCCGGGAGATTCGGTAGAATTCATGTTATTGAACCAAGGAAGAGCAAGAGATCTAGAATCTCCAAATCTTTTGGTCCAGACTACATAATGTACATGTTGGAAGGTGAACCTCAGACCTTTAAAGAAGCAATGACATCTCCAGATGCCATATTATAGGAAGAAGCTATAAACAATGAGATATAATCCATCATAAGTAATCATACTTGGGAATTGGTTAATCTCCCTCATGGGAATAAACCAATTGGATGTAAATGGATTTTCAAGAAAAAGCTAAAAGCTGATGGTTCCATCGATAAGTATAAAGTAAGGTCGGTTGCCAAAAGGTATAGATAAAAAAAGTTCTAGACTACTTTAATACTTATTCACCGGTCTCGAGGATTACATCCATAAGTAGACCTGATAAAATATGGTTATGGGTTGGTTTTGATTTTTAAAATATGGTTATGGTTTCATTTAAGAACTAAAATCATATTAACCATTTTTAATATGGGTTATGTGGGTTGAAATCATATGGTTATGGTTAAAATATAGGTCAGATCCATATTTTAAATTTTAAACATACCATTATTATGATCCAATTAAATAAATTATTATTAGATATATCATTTATACATAATCACTAAATATTATTTTTTTTGAGAAGGAGTGAGGGTAGGGTGGGGTGGGTGGTGTATACATAATCGCTTAATAATTTTTTTTGGGTGGGTGGGTGGGTGGGGGTAGGGTGTGGGTGTGGGGGTGGGTGGTGTATACATAATCGCTTAATATTATTTTTTTTGGGAAGGAGTGTTGGGTGGGTGGATGGATAGGTAGGTGGGGTGGGGTGGGGTGAGGGGTAAGGGGTGTATACATAATCACATAATATTATTTTTTTGGAGGTGGGTGGGGTGGGGTGGGGTGGGTGGGGGATAAGGGTGTATACATAATTACATAATATTATTTTTGGTTTGGGTTGGGTTGGGTTGGGGTGGGGTGGGGCGGGGTGGGGGGTGGGAGTGGGGGTGGGGGTGGGAGGGGTGGGGTGCGGGTAAGGGGTGCATACATAATCACATAATATTATTTTTTTTGGGTGGGGTGGGGTGGGGTGGGGTGGGGATGGGTGGGGTATACATAATCGCTTAATATTATTTTTTTTTGGAGGGAGTGTTGGGTAGATGGATAGGTAAGGGGGGGTGGGGTGAGGTGGGGGTGGGGTGGGTGGGGTGAGAGGTAAGGAGTATATACATAATAACATAATATTATTTTTTTGGGTGGGGTGGGGTCGAGTGGGGTGGGGGTAGGGTGGGGGTGGGAGGGGGGTGGGGGGAGGGGTGTATACATAATCACATGATATTATTTTTTTGGGGTGGGGTGGGGGTGGGTGGGGTGGGGTGGGGGGTTGGGTGGGGTTGGTGGTGGAATGGGATGGAGTGGGGGGTAAGGGGTGTATACATAATCACATAATATTATTTTTTTTGGGAGGTGGGGATGGGGGTGGGATGGGGGTAAGGGGTGTATACATAATCACATAATATTATTTTTTTTGGTGGGGTAAGGGTGAGGGTGGGGGTTGGGGGTGGGGTGGGGTGGGGTGGGGTTAGTGCGTAGGGTGGGGTGGGTGGGTGGTTGAGCTTCTTGAATATGTAAATATGGGTAGAAAGAACTTTTGATTTGGATTTAAAATAAAATATGGGTCGAAAAATGGTTAACCGGTTTGGAACTATATTTCTTTTTAAAAATATTGTTTCAAACTTTACTCAACCCAAATAAAAAAAAATAGTTAACCAACCCATTTGGTTCCAGTTAATATGGGTTGACCCGATAATTAACTAACTATATTGCCAGGTCTATCCATAAGAATGCTAATCTCTATAACTTCGCTATATAACTTGCAGATATATCAAATGGATGTAAAAACTACATTCTTGAATGGTGATCTCAATGAGGAGATATATATGGAACAACTTGAAGGTTCAAGGTCAAAGGACAAGAGAACAAAATGTGTAGACTTGTTAAGTCATTATATGGACTTAAACAAGCTCCTAAACAATGACATGAAAAATTTGACCAAGTTATGATTTGAAATGGGTTTAAAATCAATGGAATTAACAAATGTGTTTACACTAAAACAGTCAATGATGGTTGTTTAATAGTTTGTCTTTATGTTGATGCTATGCTAATTCTTAGATAGAATATTGAGAATATTAACTGTACCAAGAAAATGTTGTCCAAAAATTTTGATATAAAAGACTTGGGTGAAGGGGATGTGATACTAGGCATAAAAATTTCCAGAAATTCAGAAGGCCTTGCATTATCTAAATCACACTACATTGAGAAGGTGATTGAAAGGTTTAAGGGACTTGGCATCAAGGATTCTAACAATTCTTTTTTCTCACCCCTAGTCTTACATAAAAATACTGGCAACAATATTAAACAGTTGGAATACTCTCAAGTGATTGGCAGTGTTATGTGCCTCATGAATTGCACGAGACCAGGTATTGCGTATGTTGTTAGTAAACTAAGCAGGTACACAATCAATCCTGGTCATGAGCATTGGAAAGCTCTATTGAGAGTATTAGGGTATCTAAATAAGATAGAGATATTCTTTGCATTATGGAAAATATCCAGCTATTGTAGAAGGATATAATGATGCTAATTAGATTTCAGATTCAGATTAATCTAAGTCAACTAGAGGCTATGTGTTTGTCCTTGGAGGTGGAGTTGTATCTTGGAAGTTCTCAAAACAAACTTACATGTTTGTTCAACGATGAGATCAAAATTCATCGCTTTAGAGAAGGCATATGAAGAAGAAGAAGAGTGACTTTGTCACTTCTTAGAGGATATTCCTCTATGGCCGAAACTTGTGCCTGCAATATGTATCCATTGTGATAATCAGGCTACAATTGCAAGGACACATAATTTCATCTATAACGGTAAGTCAAGACACATTCGTCGAAGACATGATACCGTGTGAAAGTTGCTCTCTAATGGAACGATTTCCATTGACTTTGTGAAATCAAAAAACAACCTAGCAGATCCATTTACAAAAGGGTTGAGTCGAGAGCAAGTCGATTGCGCATCGAGGGGAATGGGGTAAAAAGCGTTAAACCCATGAGTTACCTTGATTGAAACCTAACCTAGCAATTGGAGATCCCAAGGACTAGGTTCAATAGGAAAACACAAGTTTTGTGTAACTCGAATGAGAAACACTTTGGATTTAATTTGTCTCATTCCTTGGATGCGCTAAGTGCTACGTACAAGCATGTTCAAGTTAAGCTATGCTTTTAATGGCGGCTATATCTTGTGACATATAAGTGGGGTATGTGAGATACTCATAATGCGGCACAACCTATGTGAGTGAAGAGTAAGGTCGACTCTATGAAAATCTACAAAGACTTGATTTTCTAAAGCACTCAGAACCCAAGATGTTCAAGGCCGGATAAATAAAATGAACATAACCAAGAATCAATTTTGAATTGGATTAGTACTGTGTGAGGTCTATTGACTGGGCTTACATTAACAACTGGCAGTTCAAGGCATTAGTCCACTGACTAGTTAAGTGAGTTCGATAGATTTTCACTAGGGAAGGTTCAAAGCTAATAACTACCTATCCCGATGCAGTATTTTTCTTACTGTACTCTCAGACTTTCGTTCATTGTACTCTTTTTCCATTCAATATGGGGGATTGTTGGAATTGAATTGGTCAAAAAGTCTATTAGTTTGTCCGTAATATGTGAGGTCAGTGGCCCAGTAGAGTCAGTCAAATGGAGGTTGTAACAAACCCTTATTTTCAGCCATTTGCTCTATTTTTTTTTTTGTTGGTTACTGAACTTTTTCTTTATGTATAGATGGGTTTCAGTTTTGAGAGAAAGGAAGAAATAGTTTTTCCTCTTTCCTTACTTGGTCTATTCTTGTATTCAAAAGTCTAAAGAGTGCTATTCTTATTGATTCGATTGAGTCCACTTGCATTGTAGTGTCGCTTGCTCGTGGTTGAGGAGTGTTGTATATTGGGAGGTTGTTGCTCTGTGAAGTTAGGCACCTGAGACTGGGCAATACAAAACCTTAATTAAGGAGATTCGCGTTCGGCGCACTTCACTCCAATCTCCGACTTCATTTCTTTTCACTTCTGGTAACAAATTCAATTAAGTTTTATTCAATTCGTTTATTCTGTGTTGCAAGTGATCATGTTTATGTTTATGTATGACAAGCATGCCATAAATTCTTTCATATATTAATGTTATGCACTATCCTTGTTCAATTCTATTGTGATTTGAAGAACAAATTTTGACGTTAACAATAATAATAATAATAATAATAATAATAATAATAATAATAGTTATAGGATTATAGTAGATAATCCACATTATGTTCTGTCAAAGATATTGACAATTGAGTCCAAAAGTTATCAAAAACAGAAGGCAGGAACGCAGGAGGAGGGGACCAAGACCAAGACCAAAACTGCCTTTTGTATATTACATGTCCCGGCGGCAGCCATGAAGGTCGACAACTAGACATCCCTATTTCTAATTAATAACTTACACATAAACAGTCGATCCTTTTCACATTTAACAGCTTTTCCACAATTAAAACTCTCTACTCTCGTGTTTGGTTACAAGAGGAGTTTATATGGTCATCAAATCTTATCAGGTTTATTTTAAGATTTAACAATTTCGATTTAAAAAATAAAATTATATTATAATATATAAATCTCCTACAATAACATTGTGTTATAGTATACTTTTAAATCATGATTACCAAATTTTAAAATGAATGAAATAACATCACAAGATCTTTGAAGTATATAATAATAGAATTATTATTTTCACGAGAAAAATTTAATATTTCACAATATCTTATTTACATGAATACGAATCCCATTTTCTATAACCTTGTAAAATTATCAAATTTTGGTGCGATTCCCTATAATAAATCCAACACCTAAAATTGGACGTCAGGCACAAATTCTGGGTGTTTAGAATAGATCCAAATAAAAAGGCAGAAGCTGCAAACACAGTAGCCAATAGCTCTTTAGAAGATTAAAGCTTGTTAAATGTGCCCAAACGGATTCATTTGCTGTCATATAAATATATAATATAATTATATAGTCTATGAGTTCGTTTTAGTGTTTAGAGAGAGAAAGCTTCTTCCTTTACCAATGTGTTTGTTTTATATACAGAGTGAGATCAGCAAGTGTCGTTACATCAAACCTCATGCCCCAAGAAGTTTGTTTCCTTTCAGTTTTCACGTTCATTTAACATCTATTTCATTATACCCTTCTTTTAATTTTCCTTTTTTTGGCGATTCCTTTTTGTTTCTCTGTCTTGATAAAAAACCATAGCCTGCACATTTTGTTTCTTTTGGGTCCCCTTTCATTCACTCTCTAACTCTTCTTTTGGGACATACATTCCACATGAATTGTTCCTGAAACTACTTTCAGGTTATTTGACCATTTGAAGCTGTTGGGTCACTCAACTTTGAGCCTGATTTCATGGATTTTTATAAATAAAAATGCACAGTTTTCCCCTAAACCCTTTTGTGTTGTGTTGCTGTTAAACTTTCTTGAAGGGTGGTTTCAAGAGTTGAACAAGTTGGTCAGCTAGGTGCTTGAATTTTAGACCGAGTTGAGATGAGTCTGCGGCAAAAGAGTAGTAAAGATTGGGGCTTGAATGTGGTGGAGAGAGTTGTGCTTGTAGCTGTTAAAGCATCTAGAGAAATCCCAAGAACTGCTTTGGCGTGGGCTTTAACTCATGTTGTTCAACATGGAGATTGCGTTAGGCTGCTAGTGGTCATTCCTGTCCTCAGCCCAAGTAACCTTTTCTGTCTATAAATTTGAATCGTGTTTATATGGGTTTTTTTAGTCAATTTCCCTTTTAGTCTTGATCAGTGATAGTTTGCTTTCATTTTTTGGCTTGCTTATAATATGGAATTACGTGTCACTCTACTAATATATAGTGTTTATGTTTTGCTAAATAGGCCTATTTTACTTTGGATACAGTTGGGTGTTTATGTTGGCAACCTCGTGCAAAATTAATATCAAGTGTTCGAGTTCAAATATCTTAGTTTTTGTAGTGATATTACCTCGGACATGATAATTGGCTTATGTATATGTTGTGTATTGCTTTTTAAGTGATCCCGGGCTGTTGTTCAAGACTAGTTTGGTTGATTCTGTGATTATTAGCTCGGATTTGCTGTTGAAATGAGTAAGGATTTATTATTAAGTACTTGCATCTTCATGTTGTGAGTTTGTGCAAGTGTTTACTGATTAATTTTTCTGTGTGTTTGTGCATTTTGCTAGACCCCATGATTTTTTATTATATGTTTCTTTCTTTTGGATGCCCTGTTTTGTCAACTTCAGATCTATTAGTGTTTGTTATGACATCTAACGTAATTTACCTTTATAGGTAAAAAGTTATGGGGTTTCGGGAAATTTGGTAGTGATTGCTCTACTGGTCATTGGAGATCTCTCTCAGGAACAATGTCAAATCAAGATGATATTGCGGACTCATGCTCCAAGATGATGCTTCAACTCCGTGATGTTTATGATATAAATAAGGTAGACGCTCCAACGCTTTCTATATATATTTATATTAGTTTTAACCTACTTGACTTTTAGTACTAAATTTCACATTCTAATTCTTCTCAACAGATAAAGGTCAAGGTAAAAATTGTATGTGGCTCACCAAGTGGAGTAGTGGCAGCTGAAGCCAAGAAAGCTCAAACACACTGGGTTATATTGGATAAATAATATATATAGTATGAATCACTTTCTTAGTTTCACTTCATGCATTATAGGTCTTGGTCTATAATGGTGGTTCTTTAGTTCCACAAAATTTAGTTTGGTATTAGTAAATCTTTTCTTTTTTTCCGGAGTATTAGTAAAATCTTCTTTCATAGTGTCTGCATAGAATTCAGTTTCTTTAATTATATGTTGTGCCATTAATTACTATTTTCTTTCTTTTGGGGCTAAAATAATTGCAACTTTCAATTTCCAAACAGACAACATAAAAAAGAAATGAAATTTTGCATGAAACAACTCGAATGCAATCTCGTGGTAATGAAAAAATCTCGGCCAAAGGTGCTTCGTTTAAATCTGGTTGGATCACCTAAGATGGAAACTGAGGAGCTGTCTGGGTCAGATTCATATATAGAACATATGAAAAACGACTACATTCTCTGGAATGCAACTTGCGTGCCAAATGTCACTCCAGAACATTCATCTTTTACAATAACTGATGTTGGAACATCGTCTATATCAAGCTTAGATCTAGGCAGTTCTCCATTTGTGATCTCCGATATCAACTGGGATCTAAAGAAAGATGGTTTCTTATTCGCTGAAGAAAATCATAGCCTTGATGAGTCTGAGTCGGATACAGACAGTGAAAATATAAGTTCTCCTTTGACAAGTTCATGTTCCCACCAATGGATGCGAGATGCTCTCAGTTCTTCTGGTGAGTTATCGAAGTATTTGGTGGAAAATTCACAAATATCTAACAGTAAAGCTCTTGATTCCATGTCTGAAGCCTTGCGGGGAAAATTCTCTGAATTTGATCGAAACCACGAAAGGAACGTTCTGGCTGACAGGCGTAATCAAGACTAGTAAGACTTTGAGAAAAATGATATCATTCACCAGAAATGCACTTGCTGAACCTCCTCCACTGTGTTCAATATGTCAGCACAAAGCACCCGTATTTGGAAAACCTCCTCAATGGTTTACTTATGCTGACTTAGAACATGCCACAGATGGATTCTCTGAAGCTAATTTCTTGGCCGAAGGTGGATTTGGTTCTGTACACAGAGGGGTCTTACCAGATGGCCAGGTCATTGCCGTCAAGCAACATAAACCGGCTAGTTCTCAGGGTGATCAGGAATTTTGCTCAGAAGTGGAAGTACTAAGCTGTGCACAACATCGTAATGTTGTGATGCTGATTGGATTGTGTGTAGACGATAGAAGAAGATTGCTAGTATATGAATATATTTGCAACGGGTCTTTGGATCATCACCTTTATGGTACTTACATTTCTCTCCTTTTATATCTGCAATCTGTAAAACGAGTGTAGGCACCACACAACTTATGGAATTAAGCCCCCTTTTTACAGAGTCGGTTAAATTACTGTTTCTACTCGCGTGACTTTATTCTTAGTTTGTGTGTTCTTCATTGCTGGACACACTGTATACACTCTGAAATCAGCCCGGAACTTTCCTATATTAGCTGTCACAAAACATTCATAAATTCACATGAGGGTATAGTCTTGTATTGTCTTTTATATCATTTCTTTTTTTATTTTGTTTTTGTTGTCATAATCTACTATTTCCAAGCTAAGCAAATGAACTGCTATTCCACTTTCCATTCTGTGAACGTTGTCATTTGTTTGCTAGATAACTTTAAGTTGGGTGAATACTAGGTCTCTCAAAATTTGTAGAAGATAATCTGTCATTGAACTTGTATAATTTAATAGAATATTGAATATTGATAGTATTCTACTAAGTTGTTGATGCTGTAATTCTATGGCTTATCTACCTCTGTTTAAAATTGGAACCACAGGCCATAATAAGGATGCACTAGAATGGTCTGCGCGACGAAAAATTGCAGTTGGCGCTGCTCGAGGACTGAGATACCTTCATGAAGAATGTAGAGTGGGCTGTATTGTCCATCGTGATATGCGGCCAAACAATATTCTACTCACTCATGACTTTGAACCATTGGTACGCCATTTTATTTTTATATTTCCTTCTCTACGTGTTTATATATGTTCTTTTGGTCACATCTTTTTACTTATATAATAATTTGGGAGATAAAATTTTTTCAAATCATTTTAAAACTGAACACTTCAAATCTGAACTGCTTAGGTGCAAACCACTTCTCATGGTTCTTTGGATGTCAAAATTTGATGCTTAATTTTCACTCTATTATGAAGCTGTAATTTTCATGCTCCTCTGAGATTTGAAGTCATCAGAATAATTTTCATTTAATAACATGATGCTTGACGCAATTTTTTTGACCGTATCTCTTCTTTTCTATAAGAGATATTAGTGATCTCAATATACACCAATATAACGCCTATGTGTGTATATTTAAGTGAGATGATGTTTGTATTCTGGTTGACATTGGGGACTTCATCTTGTTGGCTAATGCAAACCATTAAGTCACACAATGCCTAACCTAAACCATTTGGCCTTACTTCTTTCCAGTAAAGTTCTTTAATAAAGCCATAATTTATCAAAATAGATCAACGGCTGTGCATGCGTATCTAGGTGAAATGATGTGCACTATTCTGTTTAATTATTGACAAACTCCATCTTGCAATGTAAGCCTATTCTCTTTCCAAGTTCTGCCCCTACCATTTGTCTAGTATGTTAATCATTTGCAGAACCACTGTTTCAGCATTTACACCCCACACTTTGATACCAGAAATTGTTTTTTTGAGAATCTAATTATTTTGTCAGCTCTTTCTTATTTGTATTAATTTGAAGAAGGCATCAGATAATTCTTCTTCTCTACATCTTATTGTCCTGTTTTTTTCTTTATAGGTTGGCGATTTTGGACTAGCAAGGTGGCAGCCAGAAGGAGACATGGGTGTAGAAACAAGAGTAATTGGAACATTTGGGTAAACACTAAGGATGTAATTTTTTCTCCTCAACCATAGTTTTCACTCTTCAAACAAAAAAATTAATCGATCTCCTTTTCTAGGTATTTGGCTCCAGAATATGCTCAAACTGGTGAAGTTACTGAAAAGGCTGATGTGTATTCTTTCGGGGTCATATTAGTGGAACTCATCACAGGACGGAAAGCCATCGATCTAAACCGGCCCAATGGCCAACAGTGCCTCACTGAATGGGTACAACTTATAGAGCTCTATTTTTTTGCCGTAGGATTATTATTGAGTTCTTTTCATACACCTTTAGCAGACCAAAGGTTTTTATGCAGGCATCAAAAAGAACAAATAATTTGAAATGGAATTCCATAAACTCTTGGTGTAAAGCTTTTCCTAATTTGTCGTCACTCTTGCCAAATTTCCCTTGGCCATAAAATTTGATTTTGATTTTGAAATATACAATTCTTTGTTTCAAGGCATGCTAATATCAGTGACGTGTTTCAGACTTTAGAGCGCATTCATGTCCGAAAAGCAGCAAGAATGCTGAATGCTCTATGGTAACATATTATATTGGCTAATGGGTTTGCATGTGTTTTAATACGTAGTAGAGCTTGGCTCCTCAAGTAAAGTGTTTGGCCCCCTTTTTCTGGCTACCCAATAACTTTGTGATTTCAGTAGTTTACTTATACTACTAACATTACCACTGAACCCTTGTTTTAAAAAGAAACACTATATACATTAGTTTTTTAAAGTTGGAGGAAAACCAAGGGGTCAGATGGACGAAGTAGTATTTCAGGTCAGATTAGTTTCTATTCTTAATGTACGTATAGAAACATTGAATCATTCAGAATGGTCTATCAAGACCGTCACTAATTTACCTGTTTGTTTATGGGTGTGGTTTAATAAATAAATAGGTAACTTGAAAATTCCTTGTTTAATTTGGAGCAGGCACGCCCTTTATTAGAAGTGAATGCTGCTGGAGAACTGATTGATCCATGCTTGAGGAACTGCTGTTCAGAGCAAGAACTTTATTGCATGTTACATTGTGCTTCCTTGTGCATTCGATGGGATCCTCATTCAAGGCCTCGGATGTCTCAGGTTGTGCATTTAAACTCTTCTTTAAAAATCTATGGGTATCTTATAGACAAGTTAAAGAACTGCTTTGTTCTCCCAAATAATTATGAGAAAACGGATGGCCTGAGTAGATATTCTTGAAACGTCTCTCCGTACACGCATCCAAATCCACTCGATTATGCAGCAGATCATTTTATTTGAAGACTGCTATAAAATAAAAAAAAATGTCCAAAATAATTGCAAGAACTAGTAATACATTCCATATTATCAAAACTGGTTCAACTTGAACATTATGACATTTGAAGTAGGTAGTTTGAGTAGCAAGACCATCACACTTCCTATAAATAATTTTTTGTCACTGGCCTGAGGAGAAAAACAAGAATAATTTCAGATCCTTGATTTAAAGAATATGGAACTCTCGCCTTCCCTCCTTTATCTCCATCTTAAGCTTTTAAGGTTGATTTTCATCATTTTCTCGTTTCATGTATAGGTGCTCCGGATGTTGGAAGGTGATAGTTTTATGAACTAGACTGTAGTATATATCAACCTCCGGCATGGAATGTCTAAAGAACAACTGGAGAAGGATGCATCGAGATAATGTTTTCCTCAATGTCGTACTGTTGCAACAAGAAGGCAAAGTAGGAAGCTTCTCCGATGGAGCTCAAATGAAGGGACACAGTAAAAAGGATCTTCTCTTCTGTAAGAAATATCTGTACAAAACAATCATGGGGGTGGGGTGGGGTGGGGTGGGGGGCAACATTTTTTTTTCTCCCACTTTTAAGTAAATCAATATGCATCATGTATTGTAACTGTACAGTCTCAGTGTCTCATAAATCCAAGGACACCAAAATTTGTATTATTCTTTTTGCTGGTAAAAAGGAGCTACAAATCAATAAATGATGGTGATCAGTTTTCTTTTCTGAGAGTGTGATTTATGGATTGTTGTTAAACTCTGGTTCTGGTTCTTGTTCTGGTTCTTTACTACATCAAAGAAGAATGGAAAAATAAAACAGAAAATGAAGCAAGACCACTGTCAAATTACAATTACAAACTAGTTAAATCAATTTTTTACTGTCTTATAAAATCAGCCCAGATGGTATTGAAATTACCAACTATTCTATTTGTTTAATGTGAATATAATGGACAAAATCTTAGGTATAAGTTCAATACTTTATTATATATTTATTTAAGTTGCATGACTTTTTTACACCCTGTTTGTGAGTTTTTAAAACTAAAGAAAAAAGCTAAGGAAAATGGGTTTAATGAATTTATTGTAATTCCATAATTACCCTTACTTGCAACACAAGTATTAAATATGTTATAGTCAATATGTAAGGGTAGAATAGTAATAATATATTACGAAATAAAAATCTTTTATTTTTCTTAGCAACTCACAAACATAGGAAAATTGTTATAATTTCCTTACTAAACTCAAACAAAATTAAGGAAATTTACTTCCATATCATCATTGGCGGATCCGGGAATTTTTTCCCAACGTAGACGGATTTTAATTAATTTATTTGTTGAAGTTAAATAAAAAAATTTGAACTAATCATAATAATGTTTACAAATTACAATCCTATCCTCCTAGACCCTATATCTTGAAAATATTCTAAGATATCTTCATTATCAATAATTTCAAATACATTATTTTCAATGTAAGAAACCAAATAATAACTCAATCATTTATCGCTCATTTCAGAGAGTGCCATTAACCAATTAGTACAGTTGAAAATTTTGGATAGATTTTTTCTTCCAACTACTATAACCTTTCCTTAGCAGAGCAACAATGAAATAAGCCAAAGACAAACACAGACTTCCTGCCTAATCATGGAAAATGTTTAAACTACTAGAAATTAACAAATTACAAAGAAACAACAGTGAAATAACCGGAATATTGACAAATTCAAACTATCAAATAAAAAAAACCTAATTAGTTACCTCTTTAAGTCCAAAATATAACAAATACATCGAATAAATTGAATTGGGTTTAACCCCAAGTCCTCAACCAATAACAAATTTAAACAAACTACAAATTTTAAATTATCAAGGAAAAAAATCCTAATTTAGTTACTCCCTCCGTCCCAAATTAATTGCTCAATTTTGACTGTTTAAAGTCAAATTGACCATTTTTAAAACTAATCTTTTTACTATTTTTGCTAAAATATAGACGAAGAGATTATAACCAAAAGAAAGTATATACAATTTATTACTAACCCCAATTTTTATAATTTTAGAAATATATTTATATATGCATAATTATTAATTCTAAAAATAGTCAATTTGACTTTAAAAAGTCAAAACTGAGCAGTTAATTTGGGACGGAGGGAGTACCTTTTAAGTTTGATATACAAAGTCACAGTCAAAGTCTCACAGAGACGAGGTCGGTGGACGCTTGGACGGTGGTTGTCACTCGTCGCGGAGGTTATGTTATGAAATGGAGTCCATTTTACGTGTGACAGCTCAGCTCAATTCAGCTCAAGAGTATCAATTATTTGTCTTTATCTCTTTCATCTACATAGCTAGCTCCCACGTGCTCTCCTCGTGCTATAGATAATTTGTGTATTTTCTTTTACCCATTTAGCATTAAAACATATCACTAAAGTCTCAAGTATTTACTCGAGCAGAAAATTACAAATACCCTCCAACAAAAGTGGATAACAAGAATGTTGAGCTTTGATTATACAATTATACATAAGAAAAGAAGCCAAAATAGGGATGCAGATGCCCTCTCTAGAAAACAAGAAGTTGAAGGCAATTGTGCAGAGTGGATGAAAGAAGTTATAGTAAGTTTAGAAGGAGACAGAGAAGTTGAGAATTTGATTACTCAACTCAGTATTGACAAGTCCAATAATCCACTCCTATTACTTGGACAATGGGCTCTTGCGGCACAACCAACGAATTTATGTGGGAAACAATTACAACTTTAAAACACGAATTATTAAACAACTTCATTCAACCGGGCTAGGTGAACACTCCGGAATCACTAGCACCTACATGAGAGTCTCTCTATACTTCCATTGGCCAAATATGAGGATAAACATCCAAAGCTACGTACAACAATGTAGGATTTTCCAAAACACAAGACTAAAAATGTGGCACCCCTAGGTCTGCTACAACCACTTCCAATTCCAAACAGAGCCTGGCAAGACATATTAATGGACTTCATAATTGAACTCCCAAAATCTAAAGGATACACAATCATATAGGTCATCGTATATAGGTTGATGAAGTTTGGGCATTTCATTTCCTTGCAATACCTTATTGAAGTTGACTGTTTCTAAATATCATTTTCAAACTCCATGACATTCCCTAAATTATTGTAATTGATCGAGACCTTCTGTTCCTTGGTCAGTTTTGGAGGGAGTCGTTCAAGCTCTTGGGTATACAACTCAATTTTAGTCATCCCCAAATCAACGACCAAACCGAAAGATTGAACAAATGTCTGGAAACATATTCCAGATGTCCTACTAGTTTGCACAAAAAAAAGAGATATGCTACTAGTTAAAAACAAAGAAATGGAGACAATGGCTCAGCCTAGCACAATGGTGATATAACACCAATTACCACAGTACTCTTAAGGTCTCCCCTTTCCAAGCATTGTTTGGGTATCCGCCACCAATGATTACTCTACAGAGTTGTCGAGACCCCTAAATTGGAAGAAGTCAGTACATTCCTTAAAGACAAAGCTCTTTGGTTATTTATTCTCAAAGAAAACTTAACCAATGCCAACAAAGAATGAAATTTCAGGTTGATAAACACATAACTGAGCATGAATTCAGTCTTGGTGACTGGGTATACCTTTGATTACAACAATATAGACATGCAAGTATTTCTATGAATAGGAATTTCAAGCTTGCCCCACGATTTTATAGACCGTTTCAAATTGTAGAAAAGGTCGGAGATGTGACCTACAGATTAGACCTGCCTGTAGGTAGCCTCATTCACCCAATTTTTCATATGTCGCTTGTAAGACCCCGAATTTTATTAAATGAAAGTATTCGATTTTTTTATAATTATTATTCTATTTAATAAATGGTTAAATTGATGAAGGGTTAAAGTTAAGGGTGATATGTGAAAATTTTTCAAAGTAATCAAGTTGATATAAAATATTCGTTGTGTCGGGGAATATTCTATTTGTCGGGAAATATTCGTACGACGACACTATCATTGGTGGACCCCACAACGGAATAACTGTCGGAGTTAGAAAACGACAGAATTATCTTTTTATAAAAATAACGGCAAAAGTTTTACCGTTAAACTGTTGAAATACCCGGTGATAAATGTATAGTAATACGCGTGATTGCATAGTAGCACACGGTATTGATTATTGATGCTTACGTAAGAAGCCACTCAGTTTATTCAATTATTGCTATAGTAGTTGCTGCATAATATCTCTCATATTATTGATTCAATTATTGTTACAGTATTATCTGCATAATATTTTATATTATTAAATCAATAGTTGAGACGACAAAGTTATTCATATTATTATTTGTAATATTGACTGTAAGACCCTAACTTTTATGAATAAAGATTAATTTTCTATAAATATCATTTTTGAGTATTAAGGAGTAAATTTGATATAATGTTATAGTTATGGGTAATATTTATAAATTTTACAAAATAAGCAAGTGGTTATAAAATATTCATGTTGTCGGGGAATATTCGTTTTTATAAATAACGGCGTAATCGTTACTGTTGGCGCTATTGGAATACCTGGTGGTTAAAATCCAGTAATACACGTTGTTGCACAGTAGCACACGGTATTGCACAGTATTGTTGAATTATTGATTCTTACGTAAGAAGGCACTACTCAATAATTGTTACAGTAATTACTGTTCAATATTTTATTTTAATAGTTCAATAATTGCTGCGTTGATATTTTATATTATTGTTGTTTTAATAATTATCACTGTACAATATTTCCCATTATCAGATCAATAATTCATAATATTTGAATAATATTATTAGATAGCATTATTGGCAATGTCTAGAAAGTTCTGTCAATGAGAGGTTTGGTCATCTAATTGCGCGTCAGTAAGGAAAAATCCTTATCGGAAAGCCCCCTCTTTCCTGGGAACGGCCTGGTTGTCATTATTGTGATTCTGTAATATTATTTGTGAATAATTAATTATTGATTTATATGATAATAAAAAATTTATTTTATGTACACATAAATGATGGATAGGAAAATATTTATTTTATGTGGTTATAAATGAAAGAATTAATGTTGAGGTGTTTTATCAGTATTTTGTCAGATTGGAGGTATTAAAAAATCAAATCGGTGTTCTTAAAGCTCTGTTGCGTGAGTTATAATTTTAATCCGACCGTTGGATCGTTGTGATTTTTGGATATGTTATGCATATATAAGTTGAGTATATGTCCACAAATTTTGAACCGTTAAAAATTAACGCATGATTTGTTATTAATTTAAAAAAGTATTAAAAATCATCCATTTGTGGATTTCAGATATTTTGTCTCGAATTTGGAAAATTTTAAAGCTTCAAAGTTGTAGAGAATTCAATTTCGTGTGGAATAGACATAAAATTCGTATTTTTCTGATAAAAGGGCTATTTATTATGAATTACTGAAATTTCAGAAAATAAAATATTTTTATTAAATTATGGGTGGGACTCACTTTTGTCCTTTGTTAACAAAATGTGTTGAATTGAGTTTCAATTATGGTGGGCTGCTGATTTATTCAAAGCATGTATGCGTAGAAAAATTATAATATTATTTTATTATTTTAGTCTGCTATGGCGTTCTAGCATTTTTCTATAAATAGGCGCTTAAGTTAGAATTGAAAATCACACCAGAATCAGAGAATTTTTCTTCTATAATCTTGAGCGTATTTCTTTAGAGTTTTAGAAAGATTTGAGCGTAGAAAACAGTGAAAGTTTTCTTCAAAAATATCCCTGCTATACCAGTTAGAATACTCTTCTTTTCAAGGTAAGGGATATTATTTTTGTTCAATATTCACTTGAAATAATATTTTCTTCCATACTCTATAGTATGTAAGTAATATTATTTCGTTTCAGATTTCGAATTCTATACTCGTTTTGTTAAAATTTTGGCTTCTATACTCCATAAAATTGGTAGAATATCCTTGATATTTGCGTTTCATCCAGTATCTTTTCATGTAAATATTATTCTGAGCATTCTTGATAAGATTTTAACTTTTTCATGTCGAAGTACTATTCACCCGGGGTACTATTTATGATAAAAATTTATTTATTTTCGGTCTAAATTGTTTTTAGTACAATATTATTCTTGAATTTTACTCCACAAAGCAGTTTCATGTTGACAATTTGAACGTTATTGATTTCTGAATAAATGAAATTATAAATCTTTAAAAAATTATCTTTGAACTTGTTTTATTGAATTCTTATATTATTGTCATCATCCTCATGTTTATATTCTGTTGAAAGTCATCTGTAGCATGTAGTGCATAGATGGACTTAGTATGATTATGACCAGAGATTATTCGATATAATCATGGCCGTAATGTTACAAATGATGTGATAAAAGTCCTCATTGGCCCGTAGTGCATTGGTTGACAGTTGTTGGCATGATCATGACCATTGATGAATACACGAATATTCTTGGCCCGTAGTGCATGGATAATTTGTGGTCGTAATACTAATAAATATCCTTGGCCGTAGTGCAGGGATGATGTGGATTATTTATTAAACTGAGTCTCAGCGATAAAAGTGATGAAAAACCTTTTAAATCATAGAAGATAGTAGATTTTATTCTCTACTTGACTCTTCTAATGGATTGCTTGTTCCGCTGCAGTTAAACTTGATGTTTGTTATAGTTTATCAGTTTAACACTGTTGAAGGCTAACGATAAATTATTCTGCATTATCTTAGTCATAATATTTCTTACTAGGCTATTGAGCTCACCCTTTTATGTTTATTGTCCTCTTCAGGAAATGAGAACGTAGCCGGGACTAGTCGGGGAACGGAGTGACGGTCCAGATGATAACATTAGTAGTCCTCACTATTCTATAAAATAGTGTGATAATAATTGTATTGTGAACTCCATTTAAGTTGAATACTGTCTAGAAGACAATATTCGTGTAAGACCCCAACTTTTATAAATAAATAATAATTTTCTCGAAATATATTTTTGAATATTATGGTGTGAATTTGATATAATGTTATAGTTGTGGGTAATATTTACAAATTTTATAAAGTAAGCAAGTGGTTATATAATATTCGATTGGTCGGGGAATATTCGTTTTAACAGGGAATATTCGTACAACGGCACAATCATTGGTGGACCCCACAATGGAAGTATTTTTCTTAGTTAGAAAACGACAGAATTATCTTTTTATAAAAATATCGGCGAAAGTGTTACCGTTAAAACTGTTGAACTACCCGGTAGTAAAAGTACAGTAATACGCGTGGTTGCATAGTAGCAAACGGTATTGATTATTGATGCTTACGTGAGAAGTCACTTAGTTATACTCAATTATTGCTACAGTAATTACTGCATCATATCTCTCATATTATTGATTCAATTATTGTCACAGTATAATCTGCATAATATTTTATATTATTAAATCAATAATTGAGACGGCAAAGTTATTCATATTATTATTTACAATATTGACAATGTCTAGAAAGTTCTGTTAAGGAGAGGTTTGATCACTTAATTACGCACTAATAAGGAGAAATCCTTATCAGAAAGCCCCCTCTTTCCTGGGAATGATCTGGTTGTTAAATATTGTGAGTTATAATATTAATGATGAATAAGTTCGTGTTGATTAAAGATGAAATTGATAGTTTCATTGTATGAGAATTATTAGTGTTAGTGAAAATCGACATTTATTTTGATATTAATTGATGTCTGGAAGTTATACTGACCAATCGGGTAATTAATCGGATAAATGAGCAATTAATTACTATTAATTCACATGATTATAACTATTTGTTCACATGTGTGTACTATTGATTCACATTCTTGTACTATTAGGGGTGGTGGTGCAAGATTGATAATACTTGCATGACTAAGTTAAAAATAGAGGTATAGATGGAGATACTATACTGTAATTCGTATTTTCACATGTCTAGAACTATTGATTCATATTATTTACTATTAGGGGAGGTGGTGCAATTAATAATATTTGCAGGACTAAATTAAAAATGAAGAAAAAGAGGAAGGTATTATACTGTAATATTTCGAGCCCCTACAATTATGGATACTATATTTTCCTATAAATAGAAGTTCATTCTTCCTTCATTTCTCACCAATTCATAAAAGTTATAGAGCAATTATTATAGAGAGAAAGAAGAAGAAAAGTCTGCTACCTCACCATTTTAGTATCCAGTTTTTCTAAGGTAAGGGGTATTATTTCTTTCGTATTCATGAAGAGAGTTATTTTCTTTCAATATTCGTATGGGTTGTTATTCCATTCTTTAATATTCTGTTGGAATAACCTGTCTATGCGAAGTACCGCATACATGGTGAAATTCTTCTGTTATTCCATTTTTTATTATTTTATTGGAATAACCTGTCTGTGCGGTCTATCGCACGCCTGGTGAATTCTGTTGTTATTCTGTTCTTTATTATTCTGTTGGAATATCCTGTCTGTGCGGATTACGCATGACCTGGTTCCCTTCTTTATTATTCTGTTGGAATATCCTATATGTGCGGATTACGCATAACCTGATTTCATTCTTTATTATTCTGTTGGAATAACCTGTCTGTGCGGTCTATCGCATGCCTGGTGAATTCTTCTGTTATTCCATTCTTTATTATTCTGTTGGAATAACCTGTCTATGTGGATTACCGCATGCATGGTGAATGATCATTCGTATTCATTCCTTATTAAATTGTGAAAATGATCTGTCTACGTAGATTACCGCATGGCGGACAAAAAAAATCCATTTACAATTTCATATATTCTATTATACTCAGTTGGTTAAAGTTTTGACTTCTATACTCCATGTAATTAGTAGAATATCTTGGATATTTGTGTTTCATCCAGTATCTTTTCATATAAATATTCTTCCGGACATTCTTAAATTTTACTCCATAAAGCAGTATCATGTTGACAAATTGGACGTTATTGATTTCTGGATAAATTAAAATTATAAATCTTTAAAATTTATCTTGAACTTGTTTTATTGAATTGTCATCATCTTCATGCTTATATTGTGATTAAAGTCATCTTTGGCTAACGTGCATAGATGGACTTGGTATGATTATAACCAGGGATTATTCGGTATAATCATGACCGTAATGTGACGAATGATGTGGTAAAAGTCCTCATTGGCCTGTAGTTCATTGATGGACAGTTGTTGATATGATTATGACCAGGGATTATTCGGTATAATCATGACCATTGATGATTACATGAATATCATTGGTCGTGATGCAGGGAGGATTCGATTTTATTTATTAAGCTGAGTCTCAGCGATCAAGTTGATGAAAAACTTTTTAAATCATAGAAGATAGTAGATTTTATGCTCTACTTGACTCTTCTAATGGATTGCTTATTCTGCTGCAATTAAACTTGTTGTCTATTATATTCTATCAGTTTAACATTGTCGAAGGCTAATGATAATTTATTCTGCATTATCTTAGTCATAATATTTCTTATTGGGCTAGTTGAGCTCACCCTTTCTTTCACTGTTCTCTTCAGGAAATGAGAACGTAGCCGGAACTAGTCGGGGAACGGAGTGACGGTCCAGATGATAGCATTAGTAGTCCTCACTATTCTGTTAAATAGTATGACAATAAATGTAATGAGTACTCCATTGAGTGTGGATATTGTCTAGATGATAATATTTGTATTAAAACTCATAGCATATATTTTGTCGTATTTTACACGATAGTTGTATAATTAAGTTTTTATTTATATTTTGTACCATGTATTTGGCGACTCAAGATGGGCGATGTATACCTGTTTTGGGGGCGTCACAATTTGTTTTAAAACTCTCAGTTTATGTTTTGTCGTATTTTACACGACAGTTATATTATTAAGTTGTATTTGAATTTTATACCATGTATTTGGCGACTCAAGATGGGTGATGTATACCTATTTTGGGGGTGTCTCATTGATAATGTCTAGAAAGTTCTATCGAGGAGAGGTTTGGTCACCTAATTGTGCGCCAATAGGGAGAAATCCTTATCGAAAAGCCCCCTCTTTCCTGAGAATGATATGGTTGTTAAATATTGTGAGTTATAATATTAATGATGAATAATTGTTAATAGATTTAAAATGTGTTTATTAAAGATAAGTGATTTGTGGTAAATATTTATTCAATTTTTGATATAAAAATAGAGGGTTTGTTATGAGGTGATTGTTATAAGTTAGGCTTATTATTCCATGAGGGGATGTGCTAATTTTTCAGACCGTTGGTTGAAGATATAATAGTAAATCAATATGGACCGCTGGTGGAAAGTTATAATAGTAAATCAATATGGATCGCTGGTTTAAAGTTTTAATAGTAAATCAGTATGGACCGTTGTTTTAAGTTTTAATAGTAAATCAATATGGACCGTCCATTTAAAAGTAAATTAATCTGGGCCATTCATGAATTAGTTACTATTCAATCCTTTTTCCTATAAATAGAAGCTCATTCCTTCATATATTATTTCTTACAAATTTACTGAAACTCTAGAGAAAGAAACTATAGAGAAAAAGAAGAGGAGTATTATGCTACTACCCTACTTCAGTATTCAATCTTCTACTAAGGTAAGAGGTGTTATTTATTTCATATTCACTTACGATATTATTTTTCGTATTCGTAAGAAATATTATCTTCGTTTAATATTCATAAATGATATTATTTGTTGTATTCGTAAGGATATTATTTCTTTCGTATTCATGAAAAAAGTTATTTCCTTTCAATACTCGTAAGGGTTGTTATTCCATTCTTTATTATTCTGTTGGAATAACATGTCTACGCGGACTACCACATGCATGGTGAAATCTTTTGTTATTCTATTATTTATTATTCTGTTGGAATAACCTGTCTACGCGGACTACCGCATACATAGTGAAATCTTTTGTTATTCCATGCTTTATTATTATGTGGGAATAACATATCTACGCGGACTATCACATGCCTGGTGAACAACCCTTCGTATTCAATTGTTATTAAATTGTGAAAATAATTTGTCTACGCGGACTACCGTATAACAGTGAAAATCCATATATTATTTATTTTCATCTAAACTTATCGTGGTAAGTATTGCTTCTATAATTCCTGAAATTAGTGGAATATCCTTGAGTTTTGCGCTTCATCCAGTATCGTTTCATTGGAATATTAATCTGAACTTTCTTATTAAATATCAATATTTTCACCCGGGGTATTATTCACGGGTTACTATTCACTCAGTTACTATTCACTCGAATATTATTCACCTGAGGATTCGGGGTACTTTTCATACCGAGTTACTATTCACTCGGGTACTATTCACTCGGGTATTCGGGGTATTTTTTATGTCGGGTACTATTCACGAAGTGCTATTCACGATAAAAATTAATTTCTTTTCTGTCCAAGATTATTTTTGATACATGAATATTATTCTTGAATTTTACTCCACAAAGCAGTATCATGTTGACAATATTCGTGTAAAAACTCTAAGATTCGCTGTTGTCGTATTGTATAAAAGAAGTTTGTATTTGATTTAAATACTATGTATTTGGCGACTCATAATGAGTGATGTATACCTATTTTGGGGGCGTCACATCGCTCCTCAAAAAGAAGCTGGGTGCTGCCAACATAACTGAGGTAACTTTGTCACAAGTAAGGAATAAGGGACAACTCTTGGTGAAACATATTATAGTGCTTGAGCGCAGGATAATGAAGAGGAACAATATTGTTGTAGTTCAATACTTTATCCAACGGTTCAGCAATGCCCTGATAGATTCCACTTAGGAGGATGCCTCTTTGATTCATAAGAAATTTTCCAATTTTCATTCTTGAGGACAAGGATTTAGATTCTTAGAGGAAAGTTTTGTTACGAAATGGAGTCCATTTTACGTGTGTCTGTTCAACTCAAGTGTATTAATTGTCTTATTTATTTTATATAACTCGTACATGCTGTCAGATAATTAGTGTATTTCCTAATTGATATTTTCGCAAGTAAAAATATTTGTTCCATCAAGTCTTTCTCATATGAATAGTAAGTGAAATCCATTCTCATGTAAGGGTAAAAAGTACTTTTACCCCATTGTGTTTGTTGAGTTATAAGCATTGACCCACTGAACTTTAAAAAAATAAAAATTGCCCCACCGAGTTTTTAATATTTTCTTAATTTGGTCATTTCGTCCAAGTCCAATTTTCTGACATAGCTTTTTAAAAATAAGAAAAGAAAAAGACACATAATATCTGATGCGTCTAACTTGACTAATGAGTTGGTTCCAAGTGGAATGGGCAGGAAATTAATGCATAAATTTAAAACAAATTTATAAAAAAAAATTAAAAAATGAAGAAAAAAGATGACTTTTTAAAAATTAAGATAAACTAAAATAAAAAAATAAGATGGTGTTCATTGTTCAGTACAAAACGATCCTCAATTAGTAAAAGGGAAAAAAATAAAACTTTTCAATAATCGAATAAAAAATTAAACTTTTCAATAATCGAATGATAGGTATACTGTTGAGAGATTTTGTATATCAACCATAGAAAACAACTTCAAGACTACAGGTCTTCTCCAGTGAAAAAAAGTAAACAGTTTTTATAATCCCACAACGCTGATCCCTAGATCTCTCGTCGGTAATCCGTTTGTTTGGCGCAAGCTTGTTTCTCTTTCCGGTGCGTGAAGAAAGCAACAACAAATTATTTGTCAAACAAAATCTTTTTTCTATACTCACCCAAATCTCATCTCTCCAAACCATCGGAAAATTTCATCACCACCATCACACCCATCGGTCACGAACTATTGGCTCAAATTCTACTACCTTGATTATTTAAAAAGCCACCACAAAGATCGAATTTCTGTGGATTTTTTGAAAATCTAGTTTGTCTGAACAAATTATTGGGTCAACAAGATGAAGAATTTGGGACGAAAAGTTTCGGCTTGTCAAGTAAAACCCTAAATCGATCCCAAAAAAGGTAAAACCCTAAATCGATCGCAAAAAAAGGTGTATTTGTATAAATGTTTTGGATTGTTGCTTGAATTTACATAGATTTAGGTGTGAATTATTGGCCGTAGAGGTTCAATTGCTAAAAATTTTGAAACCCTAAAAATCAAATAAAATAGAACTGATTAGAGAGAGAACCTTAGATCTGGTTACCTTAGATTGAAAATAAACATAAACAGATATGCTTAGATCTATTTAACAGATTTATCTTTTGGATTTTAGTTTTGTTTGTTTGAAAAGAGTCGATTTAATGGTTTCATTATATGTCAATTTTTAAAATTAAAAATATTAAATAATATTCATAATTTTTAGTTATATTTTGAAATATGAATTTGCTATTTTTTTTAATTAAAGGTAAGGACATAATTACCCATACTAAAAAGGGGGTGGGACCAACTGATTGGTTTTATTAGACATATCAACAATTAAGTGTTTTTTTAAAAGCCACATCAGAAAATTGGACAACCGATTTGAGACGTCCGTCCAAGAAATTGGACGGAATATGTAACGACCCCAAAATAGGTCCATTCCATCCAACCTATTCTGAGTCGCCAAATACATGGTACAGAAAACAACTACAACTTTATTACAACAATTGTCGTGTAAAATACAACAACACATATGCTGTGAGTTTGGATACAAATATATACCAAATGTGACTCATGTTCCAACCGTGGACATCACCTCACAATGACACCTTACATAAAGGTATAGTCAAAAACTGTTTTAGAAATTAGAATCTTTGGGAAGTGTTCAAGGAAACCTTCGTACATGGGAGGCCACACGTCTAGGTTATGATAGATATCATATGGCCACAGAATTATCTTTGGTTGACCCAATAGACCCCAAAGAAAAACGAGAAGATTACTTTCATATTCTTCCCAATGGTGAGTCTTCTCTTGACTTATCATTATCTCCACTGTTTTTAATCGTGAATTATACTTCAAACAAACACCAAGATTATATAGGTAGTGCTCGTAAATATACTCAGCAAGTGGATGAGCACAACCCTGTCTTATGATGACACGAGGTTGTATGTCATTAGACATCTTGTATAATAGTGACAAAATACCCTTCCAACGTTGGGTTCGTCTCACCCTATTTTATTCACCAAATATAACTACTAAATGATGACCACCGTTCTATTCCCTTGTTACCCCCGCTCGACCAAGCTACACTCTTATTACCTGAAAGGAATTGTGAAACAGAAGGGTGAGCACAACTAGCCCAGTAAAGAATATCATAACTAAAGATAATTAAATTATCAATAGCCTTCATCAATAATAAATCAGAGATTTAGAATATATGGTAAATGATAAAAATTTCAACCATAGTTACAGCGGAACGAGCAATCCATTAGAAGAGTCAAATAGACTATAAAGTCTATTATCTTCTCCATGTTAAAAATCCACCAATAATATTTTATCCCTGTAACATCAATCAACAGTTCTGGTCCACAATCATATAAATAACTCATAATCATAATTACGATTCTAAATTTTTCTTCTCATCCAAGACGAAGATAATTTTCATCACCTGTCTTTACCTGAAACATCAAAGATCATGGTTATACCAAATCACAGTTCCTGTTCATAATCATACTAATAAATCCATATTTGCACTACGACCAAAGATATTTAACAACAGTTCATCTTTGCACTACAGGCCAAAGATATTCATTAATAGACCATCTTTAAACTACATGCCAAGGATATTCAACAACAGTTCATCTTTGCACTACGGGCCAAATATATTCATCAATAATTCATATTTGTACTACAGGCCAAATATATTCATATCTCAAAGAAATATATAATCATTTCAGAATTTATATAAACAATAATTATAACCATGTTGATCAATTCACCTTTGCACTTAAGCTTAAGATATTCAATTATAAATTCAATGGTCATGATCATACCAGTCACAACTCAACTTTGCACTACAGGCCAAAGAGAACCCTAGTCATGATCATACCAATAATCTACCCATCTTTACACTCCAGTGAAAGAGAATTTTAACATCAGGGTTATAAAAATGTTATATATGATGATAAAAATAATATGATCAACATATAGTTTTAATCTCAAGAGTAATATTCGTAACTCATGAATAGTAAATCGTGAATAGTAACTCATGAATAATAACCCCGACACAAAAGATAGAAATTCCACAATAAAATTCATACCAATATTTCGGTATAATGATATTGAAAGAATAATATTTCTTAAATTTATAAACAATTTGTTTTAATTGTTTACACTTTACTAAAATAATGTATTTAATCATTCTAAAACGTCAAACTCATAAGATTTCATCACCAATAACCAAAACCCTCATCAAAAATCTGCATATATCTCATATAGGATTCTCAAGTCATAAAATCCTATTTTCCAATTTTCTTACTTCATAAAACATATTTAATTCATTTACTCATAAATAGATCATTTTCATGAAAAATACCAAATCAGTTCTAAAAATATTTCTTTTCTGGGATTTAGCATAATATAGTCCCATAGTGAACATATATTTTTCTCAGAATGTTTAAAAGTCATTTACTATATTTCATATGGCCAAAACAGCCGAATATTTAGACATTTATCAAAAATTATACTTTTGTCCAAAAATTCTGAAATTTACAGAGTATACTTCTATCATATACATGTACTCCCAATAAAATTTTTATCAATTTTGGAGTTAACCATAAGGAATTATAAGCGGTTACTTTTAAAATAGTCTTTTCTCATAAAATTCATAACTCTCAATCTATACATCCAAAAATCACTATTTTTGGACACAATCAAGAAAACTCATCAAAATATCATTTTAAATTTTTTCAGAATTTTTGAAGGTCAGAAAAATTACGAAACTGGAAAATATAACAGCCCTTAAAATCCCTTACTATCCCTTACTATCTCTTACCTCAAAAGAGCAGCACTTCTGAGTGGATATCGGATATGACGCTAAAGCAAACTTGCACTGATGAATATCAACTCACCAAGTATCTAAATACTCACAAAATATGCTTCATAATATAGAGAGAGAAAGAGAGAAAACTTGTTTCTGGTGTGATTTTCAATTCTAACTTAGCCCTCTATTTATAGGAAAATTTTAGTACGCTTGACCTGCAACCTGATGGCTTTACCTGCTACTATTTCCACCCACCATATTTAAAATATAATTCAGCACATTTCTTCACCAACCACAAGTGGGGCCCACCAATTCTAGAATTTTCCACCAAAATGATTAACTCCGAAAATTCAACAATTTCTGAACCAGTCATCTCGTAAAATTCATAACAAATCATACGTTCATTCTTAACGGTTCAAAATTTATGGACATATACTCAACTTATATATGTATAACATATCCAAAAATTACCACGATCCAACGGTCGGATTAAAAATATAACCCCCGCAAAATATCTCAAAAATCCTAATTTGATTTTTAATACCTCCGTTCCGACAAAAATACAGATAAAATACCTCAACATTAACTCCTTCATTTTTAACCACAAAAACTATCCCTCATTTATATCCACATAAAATAAATATTTCCTTATCACATGAATCAATAATTAATTATTCACAAATAATATTACAGAATCACATTTATGACAACCAGACCGTTCCTAGGAAAGAGGGGACTTTCCAATAAGGATTTCTCCTTACTGACGCACAATTAGATGATCAAACCTCTTCTTAGACAGAACTTTCTAGACATTGCCAATAATGTTATCTAATAATATTATTCAAATAATATGAATTATTGATCTGATAATGGGTAATACTGTGCAGTGACAATTATTGAACAACAATAATATAAAATTTTAACGTAGAAATTATTGAATCAATAAAATAAAATATTGAACAGTAATTACTATAACAATTATTGAGTAGTACCTTCTTATGTAAGAATCAATAATTTCAAAAATACTATGCAATACCGTGTGCTACTGTGCAATAACGCGTATTACTGTATTTTAACCACCGGGTATTCCAACAGTGTTAACGGTAACAACTACGCCGTTATTTGTAAAAACTCAAATTTGTCGTTTTCTTTATCCGACCGTTATTCTGTTATGGGGCCCACAAATGTCTGCGCCGTCGTACGAATATTCCCCGACAGAAAGAATATTCCACGACCAAACGAATATTCCCCGACAACAATGAATATTTTATAACCACTTGTGTATTTTGAAAAAAAATTCATATATCACCCTTAACTTTAACATTTATCAATTTAACTATTTACTGAATAGTAATTATTGAATACTTTTATTTCATAAAATTCGGGGTCTTACAGAATAACCCAAATAATTTTTTATTAAAAACTCAATGGGGCAATTTTATTTTTTTTAAAGTTACGTAGGTCGATGCTTACAACTCGACAAACAGTAAAGGTGTGACGCCCCCAAAATTAGGTATACGTCACCCATCTTGGGTCGCCACTTACATGGTACAGAAATCCAAATACAACTTACTAATACAATATGAGCTGGAAGTTTTAAATACGCATATTGTCATCTAGACATTATCCACTCTCAGAATAAGTCATCATTACATTTATTGTCACACTATTTAACAGAATAGTGAGGACTACTAGCTAAGCTATCATCTGGACCGTCACTCCGTTCCCCGACTAGTCCTAGCTACGTTCTCATTTCCTGAAGAGAACAGTGAAAGAAAGGGTGAGCTCAACTAGCCTAGTAACAAAAATTATGACTAAGACAATGAAGAATAAATTATCGTTAGCCTTCAACAATGTTAAACTGATATAATATAACAAACATCAAGTTTAACTGCAGCGGAACAAGCAATCTATTAGAAGAGTCAAGTAGAGAATAGAATCTACTATCTTTTATGATTTGAAAAAATGTTTTCATCAACTTTTCTCACCTGTATTCACCTGAACCACTAAAGATTATAATTAATTTCACAATTCATATTTATAATAACATAAATTAACAATTCATTCTTGCCACAAGGCTTAATAGAACGTTTACTCAATAACCTTACCCCAAAGGCTGAAGATATTCAAATGTAATAACAATGATCATACCAATCAGTTGTCTACCTTTGCACTACGTGCCAAAGATATTCAACTATAAAATCAATCGCTGAGACTCAGCTAAATAAATAATCCACATCATCGAATCATCCCCGCACTACGTGCCAAGGATATTATTTAGTATCACGACCACGAATTATCCATGCACTACGGCTAAAGATAATCATATTTTTATCAACGGTCCTGATCATGCCATAAAATAATTCATCTTTGCACTACGACCAAAGAGAATCCATAGCTATAATCATACCAAAAACTGTCCATCAATGCACTACGGCAAATGAGGATTTTTACCACATCATTTGTAACATTACGGTCATGATTACACCGAATAATCCCTACCAAGTCCATCTATGCACTACAGGCCACAAATGACTTTCAACAAAATATAATCATGAGGATAATGACAATGATATACGAATTCAATAAAACAAGTTCAAGAATTAATTTATCCAGGAACTGATAACGTCCAAATTGTCAACATGATACTGCTTTGTGGAGTAAAATTTAAGAATGCTCAGAAGAATATTTTCATAAAAAGATACTGGATGAAGCGCAAATATAAAGGATATTACACTAATTTCATGGAGTATAGAAGTCAAAATTTTAACCAACTGAGTATAATAAGGAATGGAATAACAAAAGAAATCACCAGGCATGCGATAGACCGCATAGGCAGGTTATTCCAACAGAATAATAAATAACGGAACCAGGTCCGGCGTAAACCGCACAGACAGGATATTCCAACAGAATAGTAAAGACGGAACCAGGTCCGGCGTAGAACGCACAGACAGAATGTTCCAATAGAATAATAAATAATGGAACCAGGTCCGGCGTAGAACGCACAGACAGGATGTCCAGCAGAATAATAAGGAATGGAATAATAGAAGAATTTCACCAAGTATGTGGTACTTCGCATAAACAGGTTATTCCAACATAATAACAAAGAATGGAACAACAGAAGTTCTCTTTATGAAGATGAAAGAAAGAAATAATATTTCCTACTATAATAATAATACCCCTTACGAATATTGAACGAAAATAATATTCCTTACGAATATTAAACGAATATAATGAATATTGAACGATAATAATATTCATATGAATATGAAAAATAATTTCTCTTCAGAATAAAAAAAATAAATAATCCTTACCTTTGAAAGAAGAGTATTCCGACTGGTAGAGCGAAGATATACTCGAAAGAAACTTATACTACGCTCAAAGCTTTCTTAAACTCTAAAGAAATACTCTCAAGATTATAGAAGGAGAATTCTCTGAACTTCTGGTGTGATTTTCAATTATAACTTAGCCCTCTATTTATAGGAAAATGGAATGCATAGTAACTAATCCATGAACGGTCCAGATTGATTTACTTTAATCTGACGGTCTATATTTAAAGAAATTTTTTTTAAATAAAATATAATATATTATATTTATATAAAAACATTTTACTATGCAAACACTATGCAAAATACTATGCAAACACTATGTGTGACGCCCCCAAAACAGGTATACAACACCCATTCTGAGTCGTCAATAACATGGTACAGAAACAACTACAACTTTATTAATACAACATAAAAACTGTGAGTGTAAATACAAATATTGTCATCTAGACAATATCCACACTCAAATAAGTCCTCATTACAATTATTGGTACAATATTTTATAAAAAAAATGGTGAGGACTACTAAAACAACTTCCTAGAACCTTCATTCCATACCCTGACTAGTACTTGCTACATTCTCGCCTCTTGAGAAGAAAATGGAACAACAAGGAAAAGGGTGAGCTCAACTAGCCCAGTAAAGAATATTATGACTAAGATAATATACAACAAATTATCGTTAGTCTTCAACAGGGAAAAATTTAATAGAATACAATAGACAACAAATTTTCAATCAATATTCGCAGCGGAAAATAATAATTCATAGAAGAGTTACGTAGAGAATGAAATCTACGATTATCTATGAAATTAAAAGCTCATCATCAATATTTTATCCCTGTAATATCAATCAATAAATATCTTGAATCAAATAGTCATCTTTGCACTACAGGCCAAAGATATTCATCAGTTGGTCATGTTCACCTCAACATCTGTTCATCTTCACACTACGGACCAAAGATATTCATCAGAAATCATTAATCTTTGCACTACAGGCCAAATATATTCAATTATATCATCATTTAGGACTGAGGATGATGAAAAATATTTTAAAAGAAACGAATCCAGTGAAACAAAATAATAAATATTAAGGATTCGTATTTCAGCTATTCCATGTCCAAAAATACCTCATAAATAATCATAGTGAAGTAAAATTCAAGAATGATCAAAATATGGATACAATCAAAGCTAGTATCCAGAATAGATATTTGGACAAAAAGAAAAAAATTTTATTTTTTGGTGAATAGTAACTCGTGAATAGTAACTCCGACATGAAAAGTTCCAAATTTGATAAAAAGTTCAGATCAATACTTTGGCATAATGATATTGAAGAAAATAATATCATTTAAGAAGAAATAACATCCCTTACCTCAGAAAAACAGTACTTCTAGTTGAAACACCGGATATAGGTTATGATTTGAACTTGCACCGTATAGCAATACTCAAAGTATTAGAATACTCACAAGAATACGCTCACTAATATAGAGAGAGAAAGAGAGAGAAACTTGTGTTTCTGGTGTGATTTTCAATTCTAACCTAAGCACCCTATTTATAGGAAAATGCTTAGAACACCAAAGCAGAAAATTTAATAAAATAATAATATTTCTTAAAAATATTCAAGCCCACCTAAGAAATCTGATTTCAGATCATGTATAATACATGTGAGCCACTCAATTGCAACAAAAAACGTTTTTCTTAAAAAAAACATTTTAAACTCCAAAAATCAATTATTTCGGAACTTCGAAACTTCAATAATTCATAATAAATAGCCCTTTCATCAGAAAATTCGAATCTCGCGAGTTTTTATAGGAAATTCAATTCTCTACAACTTTGCAGAAGAAAGTTTTTCTAAATTTCAAACAAAAATTGACCGAAATCTACAAACGGGCGATTTTACCGTCAATAATAAATTTTTGGTCAAGAATTATGTCTACCAACACACAAAACATGTGTTAATCATTTAATGCCACAAAAATACTCTTCCTCCTCATATACTCATATATCCCATATTCATTATAAAAATACCATCATCAATATATTATTAAAATAATATATTTAAATAAATTATTTTATCAGAAAAAAGATAAAATATTAATTTTCAACAATTGTCACATTAAAAATTTTCTCCATCTATATCCACATAAAATCAATATTTTTCTCATCATATAAGTCAATAATTAATTATACACAAATAATATTACAGAATCACAGTACTAGCAACCAGGCCGTTCCCAGGAAAGAGGGGGCTTTTCAATAAGGATTTCTCCTTACTGGCGCGTAATTAGATGACCAAACCTCTCCTTAGACAGAACTTTCTAGACATTGCCAATAATATTATCTAATAATATTATTCAGATAATATGAATTATTGTTCCGATAATAGAAAATACTGTGTAGTGACAATTATTAAAACAACAGTAATATAAAATATCAACGCAGTAATTATTGAATCAATAAAATACAATATTGAACAGTAATTACTATAACCATTATTGAGTAGTGCCTTCTTACGTAAGAATCAATAATTGGTGCAATACTGTGTGCTACTATGTAACAACGCGTATTACTGTGTTTTAACCACCGGGTATTCTAACAGTATAAACGGTAACAACTACGCCGTTATTTATAAACAACTTATTTTTGTCATTTTCTTCATCCAATCGCTTTCCGTTATTTTGAGAAAAACATTTTTTCTTACTTTTTCTAGAAGGTTAGCATGTGTGAATTGCTAAAATTCAGATTCAAGAGGTGGGCTTGACAATTATATAAATATATTATTATTTTATTAAATTTTTTGCTTCGGTGTTCTAAGCATTTTCCTATAAATAGGGTGCTTAGGTTAGAATTGAAAATCACACCAGAAACACAAGTTTCTCTCTATTTCTCTCTCTATATCGAGCGTATTCTTGTGAGTATTTGATATTTTGAGTGTTGCTATACGGTGCAAGTTTCCTTCAGCACTATATCTAGTATTCTAGTCAGAAGTACCGTATTTTCGAGGTAAGAGATGTTACTTCTTCTTAAATGATATTATTTTCTTCAATATCATTATGCCGAAGTACTGATCTGAATTTTTATCAAATTTGGAACTTTTCATGTCGGGGTTACTATTCACGAGTTACTATTCATGAGTTACTATTCACGAGTTACTATTTACCGAAAAATAAAATTTTCTTCTTTTTGTCCAAATATCTATTCTGGATACTAGCTTTGATTGTATCCATATTTTAATCATTCTTGAATTTTACTCCACTATGATTATTTATGAGGTATTTTTGGACATGGAATAGCTGAAATACGAATCCTTAATATTTATTCTTTTGTTTCACTGGACTCGTTTCCTTTAAAATATTTTTCATCATCCTCAGTCCTAAATGATGATGTTACTGAATATCTTTGGCCTGTAGTGCAAAGATTAATGATTTCTGATGAATATCTTTGGCCCGTAGTGTAAAGATGAACAGGTGTTGAGATGAACATGATCGACTGGTGATACAAATGAATATCGTTGGCCTGTAGTGCAAAGATGAATATTTGATTAAAGATGGTTATTGATTGTTGTTACAGGGATAAAATATTGATGATGGACTTTTAAATCTTAGAAGATAGTAGAACTCATTCTCTACTTGACTCTTCTAATGGTTTGTTGTTTCCGCTGCAGTTATTGATTTAAAACTTGTGGTCTATTGTATTCTATTAAATTTTTCCCTGTTGAAGACTAACGATAATTTGTTGTATATTATCTTAGTCATAATATTCTTTACTGGGCTAGTTGAGCTCATCCTTTTCCTTGTTGTTCCATTTTCTTCTCAGGAGGCGAGAATGTAGCGAGTACTAGTCGGGGTGTGGAATGATGGTTCAAGACAGTTATTTTAGTAGTCCTCACTATTTTATAAAATAGTGTATCAATAAGTATAATGAGGACTTAACTGAGTATGAATACTGTCTAGATGACAATATTTGTATTTAAACTCACAGTTTATGTGTTGTCGTATTTTACACGACAATTGTAATAATAAAGTTGTAGTTATTTTCTGTACCATGTATTTGGCGACTCAGAATGGGTTTGGATGGATTGGACCTATTTTGGGGACGTCACAGTTGGTATCAGAGCTTAGGGATATGATCTCTGGCGGAGATCGGGGAATAGAACTAGGAGGGGAGAGACGAGTAAATCCTTCGCAAGTGTGTCCTACCTAAGCTTATTTGTTGGTCGATCATAATATAGGGATATTATGTGATATGTTAATTTGTTAAATTAACCTTTGTTCTATGGCAGTATTTTAGAATGTCGACTGAGAATGTTAACAGTGGAGTAAATGAAACCGTGGAGACACCTGTACTCACCAACGAGGAGAACATGCAACAGGCTGGTAATGTTCCTCCTGTGAACAACACCACTGAGCAGACGGTGAACGATGAGATGTTTAGAAGCTTTTTGCGATTCATGCAAAACCAGACGAAGGAGATTCCTGTTCAAAATATAGGAAGAAACAATGGCAACGCACAGCTGGTCACAGCCAAGCAGTTCAAAGAGTTGGGACCACCAGAATTCTGGGGAAAGCCGGATTCGATTAAGGCGGAGACATGGGTCAAGCAAATTACCAAGATATTTGATATCTTGGGATGCACGGAGGAACAGAAGGTTCCATTCGCCACCTTTATGTTCCGTGGCGAGGCAGACTACTGGTGGGAATCTGTGAAGCGTACCCATCCAGCCGCACTCAGCATGTCTTGGGAGACATTTCAGAAACTATTCAATGACAAGTACTTTCCTGAAAGTATTCGTCATATGAAGGAGGTAGAGTTTATTAGACTGGAGCAGAATAACATGACGGTGTCCCAGTACGAGGCGAAATTTGCAGAGTTGTCCAGGTTTGCACCTCATTTGGTGGAGAATGAGGAACGTATGACGCGGATGTTTCTGAGAGGTTTGAAACCCGGCATACGTCAATATCTCATTTCTCATAAATTTTTTCTCTATTCAGATGTTGTCAACAGGGCTCAATTATTAGAGCGAGATAACGAGTACGGTCAATCGAGGGACCACAACCAGGATCATACCGGTGACATCAGTCATCAGAACAATGATAACCAGCGAAGAAAGAAGAATACGAACAAGAACGGCAACCACTCTGGTGGTAATCGTGGCCATGAATATAGAAGAAGCGAGTCGGGAGGAGATTTTAAAAAGAGGAGATTCAACAATGATAATACGAAGACATCAACACCAGCAGCAACTGGTTCCAAGGGAGAAGAACGACCACTGGTCATATGCTATAAGTGCGGAAAAGAAGGACATATCAGCCCAAACTGTCCACAATAGTTTAAGGTATGTTATAACTGTGGAAAGGAAGGACATATCGCTCGAGATTGCCCTGTAGCGAAACCAAGTCCAACGGGGGTGGTGACTCGAAAAGTTGTCCCAGAAAAGTCAAAGTCAACGGTTCCTAGAAGAGCGTTTTTCGTGACTGGTCAGAATGCGAGGAACCCGAACGAAGTTAGCACGGGTTAGTTAATTATAAATTTTTACGAAGTCTATACCTTATTAGATACCGGTTCTACCCATTCATTTATTTCTCCTGCTTGTGCTCAACGTTTAAACTTAACTCCGGAGAAATTAGACTTTGATTTATCTGTGGAGACTCTGTTAGGGAAAACTTTCATCACATCCACCGTTTAGAAATCTTGCTTGATTCAGGTTGGCACTATCACATTACCTGTTGACCTTATCTCTTTAAAGATACTTGCTTTTGATGTGATTTTAGGGATCGATTGGTTAACTACTCATCATGCCAAATTGATTACTTTTGTAAGGTTGTTAGTTTTCATATTCCTAAGCAACCTGTTATTCAAATTCAAGCAACCAAACCATTGAAGTTAAACACTTCATATCAAGCCGTAAAGTCATTCGTTTATTGAAAAATGGATGTCAAGCTTTCTTAGCCTATGTCATGGACTTGAACAAAAATACGTCAGATTTGAGTGATATTTCTGTTGTTTGTTTCCTGACGTATTTCCTGAAGAATTTCTTGGCTTACTCCCAGAGCGTGATATTGAATTTTGTATCGACTTTGAATCTGGTACAAAACTCACTTCTAAAATCTCATATCGAATGGCTCCTATTGAACTTCAGGAGTTAAAAACCTAACTGTAGAAGTTTGTACCCGAGCCTTTATCTGGTGACTTCCTTTGTGGAATGCACTGAATCCAGACTCTCCGTAGGGGACGCCATATTCGTGCGGTAGTAAACTGATAGGTGTCATTGTGACGTGCTATCCAAGATTGGGATATGAGTCACAGTTGAGAGCAACCTAAGTCAGTAATCGAAATACACAGCATTCTAGGCTTAGCTGGTTATTATCGGAGATTTGTAAAAGGATTTTCTCGAATCGCTACTCCATTAACTCAGCTGACTCGAAAAGATACAAACTTCGAATGGACCGAGGAATACGAGAAGAGCTTCCAAGAATTCAACATGCGACACCGACGTTGGCTCGAGCTGTTGAAAGATTTCGATCATACCATCTAATACCATCCTGAAAAAGCGAACGCGGTAGCTGACGCATTGAATAGAAGATCATATGCAGGAACGAGTGCGATAATGTCAAGTATACGTGTAGAATCAACTTTAATCGATAACGTTAAAGCCGCTCAAGCTACAGACTTGGAGCTGATGAATATAAAGAAGAAGGTGCAAGAATGTGTTATTCTAGAAGTAAGAGTCGATGAAGAGAATAAACCTCAAGCCTTCGATTTATTTGAAATCCTCGATCGAGTAGGAACTGTGGCCTATAGACTCGCCTTAACGCTAAGTATGTCGCATGTTCATAACGTTTTTCACGTATCGATGTTACGTAAATATGTGGATGACCCGAATCATGTTATTGCGTTAGAACCAGACGAGATAGTCGAAGACTTAACGTACGAGGAGGTACATGTCAAGATCCTTGATAGGAAGGAGCATGTCCTACGCACGAAGGTCATACCACAAGTTAATGTTTTGTGGAGAAACCATGCTATTGAGGAAATGACCTGGGAATTGGAAATGAAAATGAAAGCGAGGTATCCTCATCCTTTCGAAACACCAGGTACGTATGTCAATTTCGAGGACGAAATTTCATAAGGAGGGGAGGTTGTAAGACCCCAAATTATTAATAAATGAAATTTAATTTCCTCTATTTATTATTCTGAAATAGTAAGGGTTGATTTGATTAATGTGGTTAGTTATGGGTAAAATGCGCAAATATTTTAAATAAGCAAGTGGTTATAAAATATTCATTGTTGTCGGGGAATATTTGCTTGGTCGTGGAATATTCTTACTGTTGGAGAATATTCGTACGACGGCGCAGTCTTTTGTGGGCCCCATAACGGAAAGCGATTGGATGAAGAAAACGACAAAAACAAGTTGTTTATAAATAACGGCATAGTTGTTACCGTTAATACTGTTGGAATACCGGTGGTTAAAACACAGTAATACGCGTTGTTGCACAGTAACACACGGTATTGCACCAATTATTGATTCTTACGTAAGAAGGCATTACTCAATAATTGTTACAGTAATTACTGTTCAATATTGTATTTTATTGATTCAATAATTGCTGCGTTGATATTTTATATTACTGTTGTTTTAATAATTGTCACTACACAATATTTTCTATTATCGGAACAATAATTCATATTATCTGAATAATATTATTAGATAATATTATTGGCAATGTCTAGAAAGTTCTGTCTAAGGAGAGGTTTGGTCATCTAATTGCGCGCCAGTAAGGAGAGATCCTTATTGGAAAGCCCCCTCTTTCCTGAGAACGGTCTGGTTGCCAGTACTGTGATTGTAAGACCCCGAATTTTATGAAATAAAAGTATTCAATTTTTTTTATAATTACAATTCAGTAAATGGTTAAATTGATAAAAAGTTAAAGTTATGGGTGAAATGTGAAAATTTTTCAAAATACACAAGTGGTTATAAAATAATCATTGTTGTCGGGGAATATTCGTTTGGTCGTGAAATATTCTTTCTGTCGGGGAATATTCGTACGACGGCGCAGCTATTTGTGGGCCCCATAACAGAATAACTGTCGGGTGAAGAAAACGACAAATTTAAGTTTTTACAAATAACAGCGTAGTTGTTACCGTTAACACTGTTGGAATACCCGGTGATTAAAATACAGTAATACGCGTTATTGCACAGTAGCACACGGTATTGCACAGTATTTTTGAAATTATTGATTCTTACGTAAGAAGGCACTACTCAATAATTGTTACAGTAATTACTGTTCAATATTTTATTTTATTGATTCAATAATTGCTACGTTGAAATTTTGTATTATTGTTGCTACACAGTATTTCCCATTATCAGATCAATAATTCATATTATTTGAATAGTATTATTAGATAGCATTATTAGCAATGTCTAGAAAGTTCTGTATAAGGAGAGGTTTGGTCATCTAATTGCGCGCCAGTAAGGAAAAATTCTTATTGGAAAGCCCCCTCTTTCCTGGGAACGGCCTGGTTGTCATAAATGTGATTCTGTAATATTATTTGTGAATAATTAATTATTGATTCATATGATAAGAAAATATTTATTTTATGTGGATATAAATGAGGGATATATTTTTGTGGTTAAAAATGAAGGAGTTAATATTGAGGTTTTTATCAGTATTTTTGTCGGAATGGAGGTATTAAAAATTAGGGTTTTTGAGATATTTTGCGAGGGTTATAATTTTTAATCCGACCGTTGGATCGTGGTAATTTTTGGATATGTTATACATATATAAGTTGAGTATATGTCCACAAATTTTGAACCGTTAAAAATGAACGTATGATTTGTTATGAATTTTACGAGATGACTGGTTCAGAAATTGTTGAATTTTCGGAGTTTATCATTTTGGTGAAAAATTCTAGAATTGGTGGGCCCCACTTGTGGTTGGTGAAGAAATGTGCTGAATTATATTTCAAATGTGGTGGGTGGGAATAGTAGCAGGTAAAGCCATCAGGTTGCAGGTCAAACCTACCAAAATTTTCCTATAAATAGAGGGCTAAGTTAGAATTGAAAATCACACCAGAAACATAAGCTTTCTCTCTTTCTCTCTTTCTCTCTCTATATTATGAAGCATATTTTGTGAGTATTTAGATACTTTGAGAGTTGCTATTTAGTGCAAGTTTCCTTCGGCTTTACATTCCGGTCAGAAGTACTGCTGTTTTGAGGTAAGGGATTGTAAGGGATAGTAAGGGATATTAAGGGATTTTAAGGGTTGTTATGATTTTCAGTTTCGTAATTTTTCTGATCTTCAAAAATTCTGGAAAAATTTGAAATGATATTTTGATGAGTTTTATTGATTGTGTCCAAAAATGGTGATTTTTGGATGTATTGATTGAGAGTTATGAATTTCATGAGAAAAGACTATTTTAAAAATAACCGCTTATAATTCCTTGTGGTTAACTCCAAAATTGATGAAATTTTTATTGGGAGTACATGTATATGATAGAAGTATACTCTGTAAATTTCAGAATTTTTAGACAAAAGTACAATTTTTGATAAATGTCTAAATATTCGGCTATTTTGGCCATATAAAACATAGTAAATGACTTTTAAAAATTCTGAGAAAAATATATGTTCACTATGGGACTATATTATGCTAAATCTCAGAAAAGAAATATTTTTGGAACTGATTTGATATTTTTCATGAAAATGGTCTAGCTATGAGTAAATGAATTAAATATGTTTTGTGAAGAAAGAAAATTGGAAAATAGGATTTTATGGCTTGAGAATCCTATATGAGGTATATGCAGATTTTTTATGAGGGTTTTGGTTATTGATGATGAAATTGTAAGAGTTGGCATTTTATGATGATTAAATGCATTAATTAGTAAAGTGTAAACAATTAAAATAAATTATTTATAAATTTAAGTAATGTTATTCTTTCAATATCATTATACCGAAATATTAGTATGAATTTTATTGTAGAATTTCTATCTTTTGTGTAAGGGTTACTATTCATGAGTTACGAATATTACTCTTGAGATTAAAACTATATGTTGATCATATTATTTTTATCATCATATATAACATTTTTATAACCCTGATGTTGAAATTCTCTTTCACTGGAGTGTAAAGATGGGTAGATTATTGGTATGATCATGACTAGGGTTCTCTTTGGCCTGTAGTGCAAAGTTGAATTGTGACTGGTATGATCATGACCATTGAATTTATAATTGAATATCTTAAGCTTAAGTGCAAAGGTGAATTGATCAACATGGTTATAATTATTGTTTATATAAATTCTGAAATGATTATATATTTCTTTGAGATATGAATATATTTGGCCTGTAGTGCAAATATGAATTGTTGATGAATATCTTTGGCATGTAGTGCAAAGATGGCCTGTTGATGAATATCTTTGGCCTATAGTGCAAAGATGAATTGTTGTTGAATATCTTTGGCCCGTAGTGCAAAGATGGTTTGTTGATGAATATCTTTGGCCCGTAGTGCAAAGATGGTTTGTTGATGAATATCTTTGGCCCGTAGTGCAAAGATGAATTTGTTAGTATGATTATAAACAGAAATTATGATTTGGTATAACCATGATCTTTGATGTTTCAGGTAAAGACAGGTGATAAAAATATTCTTCGTCCTGGGTGCGAAGAAAAATTTATAGTCATAATTATGATTATGAGTTATTCATATGATTGTGGAAAGGAACTGTTGAGTGATGTTACATGGATAAAATATTGTTGGTGGATTTTTAACATGGAGAAGATAATAGATTTTATAGTCTATTTGACTCTTCTAATGGATTGCATGTTCCGCTGCAACTATGGTTGAAATTTTTTATCATCTACCATATGTTCTAAATTTCTGATTTATTATTGATGAAGACTATTGATAATTTATTTATCTTTAGTCATGATATTCTTTACTGGGCTAGTTGTGCTCACCCTTTTGCTTCACAATTCCTTTCAGGTAATAAGAGTGTAGCTGGGTCGAGCGGGGGTAACAAGGGAATAGAACGGTGGTCATCATTTAGTAGTTATATTTGGTGAAGAAAATAGGGTGAGGCGAACCCAACGTTGGAAGGGTGTTTTGTCACTACCATACAAGATGTCTAATGACATACAACCTCGTGTCATCATAAGACAGGGTTGTGCTCATCCACTTGCTGAGTATATCTATGGGCACTACCTATATAATCTTGGTGTTTGTTTGAAGTATAATTCTCAATTAGAGACAGTAGAGATAATGATATGTCAAGAGAAGACTCACCATTGGGAAGAATATGATAGTAATCTTCTCGTTTTTCTTTGGGGTCTGTTGGTCAACCAAGGATAATTCTGTGGCCATATGATATCTATCATAACCTAGACGCGTGGCCTCCCATGTACGAAGGTTTTCTTGAGTACTTCCCAAATATTCTAATTTCTAAAACAATTTTTGACTATACCTTTATGTAAGGTGTCATTGTGAGGTGCTGTCCACGGTTGGAACATGAGTCACATTTGGTATATATTTGTATCCAAACTCACAGCATATGTGTTGTTGTATTTTGTACGACAATTGTTGTAATAAAGTTACAGTTGTTTTCTGTACCATGTATTTGGCGACTCAGAATAGGTTAGATGGAATGGACCTATTTTGGGGTCGTTACAGTGATTCTGTAATATTATTTGTGTATAATTAGTTATTGATTTATATGATGAGGAAAATATTGATTTTATGTGGATATAGATGGAGAAAATTTTTAATGTGACAATTGTTGAAAATTAATATTTTATCTTTTTCTGATAAAATAATTTATTTAAATATATTATTTTAATAATATATTGATGGTGATATTTTTATAATGAATGTGGGATATATGAGTATATGAGGAGGAAGAGTATTTTTGTGGCATTAAATGATTAACACATGTTTTGTGTGTTGGTGGACACAATTCTTGACCGAAAATTTATTATTGACTGTAAAATCGTCCGTTTATGGATTTCGGTCAATTTCTGTTTGGAATTTGGAAAAACTTTCTTCTGCAAAGTTGTAGAGAATTGAATTTCCTATAAAAACTCGCAAGATTCGAATTTTCTGATCAAAGGACTATTTATTATGAATTATTGAAGTTCTGAAGTTCCGAAATAATTGATTTTTGGGAGTTTAAGTTAATTATTTTGAGAAAAACGTTTTTTCTTACTTTTTCTAGAAGGTTAGTATGTGTGAATTGCTAAAATTCAGATTCAAGAGGTGGGCTTGACAATTATATAAATATATTATTATTTTATTAAATTTTCTGCTTCGGTGTTCTAAGCATTTTCCTATAAATAGGGTGCTTAGGTTAGAATTGAAAATCACACCAGAAACACAAGTTTCTCTCTATTTCTCTCTCTATATCGAGCGTATTCTTGTGAGTATTTGATACTTTGAGTGTTGCTATACGGTGCAAGTTTCCTTCAGCACTATATCTAGTATTCTAGTCAGAAGTACCGTATTTTCGAGGTAAGAGATGTTACTTCTTCTTAAATGATATTATTTTCTTCAATATCATTATGCCGAAGTATTGATCTGAATTTTTATCAAATTTGGAACTTTTCATGTCGGGGTTACTATTCACGAGTTACTATTCATGAGTTACTATTCACGAGTTACTATTTACCAAAAAATAAAATTTTCTTCTTTTTGTCCAAATATCTATTCTGGATACTAGCTTTGATTGTATCCATATTTTGATCATTCTTGAATTTTACTCCACTATGATTATTTATGAGGTATTTTTGGACATGGAATAGCTGAAATACGAATCCTTAATATTTATTCTTTTGTTTCACTGGACTCGTTTCCTTTAAAATATTTTTCATCATCCTCAGTCCTAAATGATGATGTTACTGAATATCTTTGGCCTGTAGTGCAAAGATTAATGATTTCTGATGAATATCTTTGGCCCGTAGTGCAAAGATGAACAGGTGTTGAGATGAACATGATCGACTGGTGATACAAATGAATATCGTTGGCCTGTAGTGCAAAGATGAATATTTGATTAAAGATGGTTATTGATTGTTGTTACAGGGATAAAATATTGATGATGGACTTTTAAATCTTAGAAGATAGTAGAACTCATTCTCTACTTGACTCTTCTAATGGTTTGTTGTTTCCGCTGCAGTTATTGATTTAAAACTTGTGGTCTATTGTATTCTATTAAATTTTTCCCTGTTGAAGACTAACGATAATTTGTTGTATATTATCTTAGTCATAATATTCTTTACTGGGCTAGTTGAGCTCATCCTTTTCCTTGTTGTTCCATTTTCTTCTCAGGAGGCGAGAATGTAGCGAGTACTAGTCGGGGTGTGGAATGATGGTTCAAGACAGTTATTTTAGTAGTCCTCACTATTTTATAAAATAGTGTATCAATAAGTATAATGAGGACTTAACTGAGTATGAATACTGTCTAGATGACAATATTTGTATTTAAACTCACAGTTTATGTGTTGTCGTATTTTACACGACAATTGTAATAATAAAGTTGTAGTTATTTTCTGTACCATGTATTTGGCGACTCAGAATGGGTTGGATGGATTGGACCTATTTTGGGGGCGTCACAGTTGGTATCAGAGCTTAGGGATATGATCTCTGGCGGAGATCGGGGAATAGAACTAGGAGGGGAGAGACGAGTAAATCCTTCGCAAGTGTGTCCTACCTAAGCTCATTTGTTGGTCGATCATAATATAGGGATATTATGTGATATGTTAATTTATTAAATTAACCTTTGTTCTATGGCAGTATTTTAGAATGTCGACTGAGAATGTTAACAGTGGAGTAAATGAAACCGTGGAGACACCTGTACTCACCAACGAGGAGAACATGCAACAGGCTGGTAATGTTCCTCCTGTGAACAACACCACTGAGCAGACGATGAACGATGAGATGTTTAGAAGCTTTTTGCGATTCATGCAAAACCAGACGAAGGAGATTCCTGTTCAAAATATAGGAAGAAACAATGGCAACGCACAGCTGGTCACAGCCAAGCAGTTCAAAGAGTTGGGACCACCAGAATTCTGGGGAAAGCCGGATTCGATTAAGGCGGAGACATGGGTCAAGCAAATTACCAAGATATTTGATATCTTGGGATGCACGGAGGAACAGAAGGTTCCATTCGCCACCTTTATGTTCCGTGGCGAGGCAGACTACTGGTGGAAATCTGTGAAGCGTACCCATCCAGCCGCACTCAGCATGTCTTGGGAGACATTTCAGAAACTATTCAATGACAAGTACTTTCCTGAAAGTATTCGTCATATGAAGGAGGTAGAGTTTATTAGACTGGAGCAGAATAACATGACGGTGTCCCAGTACGAGGCGAAATTTGCAGAGTTGTCCAAGTTTGCACCTCATTTGGTGGAGAATGAGGAACGTATGACGCGGATGTTTCTGAGAGGTTTGAAACCCGGCATACGTCAATATCTCATTTCTCATAATTTTTCTCTCTATTCAGATGTTGTCAACAGGGCTCAATTATTAGAGCGAGATAACGAGTACGGTCAATCGAGGGACCACAACCAGGATCATACCGGTCACATCAGTCATCAGAACAATGATAACCAGCGAAGAAAGAAGAATACGAACAAGAACGGCAACCACTCTGGTGGTAATCGTGGCCATGAATATAGAAGAAGCGAGTCGGGAGGAGATTTTAAAAAGAGGAGATTCAACAATGATAATACGAAGACATCAGCACCAGCAGCAACTGGTTCCAAGGGAGAAGAACGACCACTGGTCATATGCTATAAGTGCGGAAAAGAAGGACATATCAGCCCAAACTGTCCACAATAGTTTAAGGTATGCTATAACTGTGGAAAGGAAGGACATATCGCTCGAGATTGCCCTGTAGCGAAACCAAGTCCAACGGGGGTGGTGACTCGAAAAGTTGTCCCAGAAAAGTCAAAGTCAACGGTTCCTAGAAGAGCGTTTTTCGTGACTGGTCAGAATGCGAGGAACCCGAACGAAGTTAGCACGGGTTAGTTAATTATAAATTTTTACGAAGTCTATACCTTATTAGATACCGGTTCTACCCATTCATTTATTTCTCCTGCTTGTGCTCAACGTTTAAACTTAACTCCGGAGAAATTAGACTTTGATTTATCTGTGGAGACTCTGTTAGGGGAAACTTTCATCACATCCACTGTTTAGAAATCTTGCTTGATTCAGGTTGGCACTATCACATTACCTGTTGACCTTATCTCTTTAAAGATACTTGCTTTTGATGTGATTTTAGGGATCGATTGGTTAACTACTCATCATGCCAAATTGATTGCTTTTGTAAGGTTGTTAGTTTTCATATTCCTAAGCAACCTGTTATTCAAATTCAAGCAACCAAACCATTGAAGTTAAACACTTTCATATCAAGCCGTAAAGTCATTCGTTTATTGAAAAATGGATGTCAAGCTTTCTTAGCCTATGTCATGGACTTGAACAAAAATACGTCAGATTTGAGTGATATTTCTGTTGTTTGTTTCCTGACGTATTTCCTGAAGAATTTCTTGGCTTACTCCCAGAGCGTGATATTGAATTTTGTATCGACTTTGAATCTGGTACAAAACTCACTTCTAAAATCTCATATCGAATGGCTCCTATTGAACTTCAGGAGTTAAAAACCTAACTGTAGAAGTTTGTACCCGAGCCTTTATCTGGTGACTTCCTTTGTGGAATGCACTGAATCCAGACTCTCCGTAGGGGACGCCATATTCATGCGGTAGTAAACTGATAGGTGTCATTGTGACATGCTATCCAAGATTGGGATATGAGTCACAGTTGAGAGCAACCTAAGTCAGTAATCGAAATACACAGCATTCTAGGCTTAGCTGGTTATTATCGGAGATTTGTAAAAGGATTTTCTCGAATCGCTACTCCATTAACTCAGCTGACTCGAAAAGATACAAACTTCGAATGGACCGAGGAATACGAGAAGAGCTTCCAAGAATTCAACATGCGACACCGACGTTGGCTCGAGCTGTTGAAAGATTTCGATCATACCATCTAATACCATCCTGAAAAAGCGAACGCGGTAGCTGACGCATTGAATAGAAGATCATATGCAGGAACGAGTGCGATAATGTCAAGTATACGTGTAGAATCAACTTTAATCGATAACGTTAAAGCCGCTCAAGCTACAGACTTGGAGCTGATGAATATAAAGAAGAAGGTGCAAGAATGTGTTATTCTAGAAGTAAGAGTCGATGAAGAGAATAAACCTCAAGCCTTCGATTTATTTGAAATCCTCGATCGAGTAGGAACTGTGGCCTATAGACTCGCCTTAACGCTAAGTATGTCGCGTGTTCATAACGTTTTTCACGTATCGATGTTACGTAAATATGTGGATGACCCGAATCATGTTATTGCGTTAGAACCAGACGAGATAGTCGAAGACTTAACGTACGAGGAGGTACATGTCAAGATCCTTGATAGGAAGGAGCATGTCCTACGCACGAAGGTCATACCACAAGTTAATGTTTTGTGGAGAAACCATGCTATTGAGGAAATGACCTGGGAATTGGAAATGAAAATGAAAGCGAGGTATCCTCATCCTTTCGAAACACCAGGTACGTATGTCAATTTCGAGGACGAAATTTCATAAGGAGGGGAGGTTGTAAGACCCCAAATTATTAATAAATGAAATTTAATTTCCTCTATTTATTATTCTGAAATAGTAAGGGTTGATTTGATTAATGTGGTTAGTTATGGGTAAAATGCGCAAATATTTTAAATAAGCAAGTGGTTATAAAATATTCATTGTTGTCGGGGAATATTTGCTTGGTCGTGGAATATTCTTACTGTTGGAGAATATTCGTACGACGGCGCAGTCTTTTGTGGGCCCCATAACGGAAAGCGATTGGATGAAGAAAACGACAAAAACAAGTTGTTTATAAATAACGGCATAGTTGTTACCGTTAATACTGTTGGAATACCCGGTGGTTAAAACACAGTAATACGCGTTGTTGCACAGTAACACACGGTATTGCACCAATTATTGATTCTTACGTAAGAAGGCATTACTCAATAATTGTTACAGTAATTACTGTTCAATATTGTATTTTATTGATTCAATAATTGCTGCGTTGATATTTTATATTACTGTTGTTTTAATAATTGTCACTACACAATATTTTCTATTATCGGAACAATAATTCATATTATCTGAATAATATTATTAGATAATATTATTGGCAATGTCTAGAAAGTTCTGTCTAAGGAGAGGTTTGGTCATCTAATTGCGCGCCAGTAAGGAGAGATCCTTATTGGAAAGCCCCCTCTTTCCTGGGAACGGTCTGGTTGTCAGTACTGTGATTCTGTAATATTATTTGTGTATAATTAGTTATTGATTTATATGATGAGGAAAATATTGATTTTATGTGGATATAGATGGAGAAAATTTTTAATGTGACAATTGTTGAAAATTAATATTTTATCTTTTTCTGATAAAATAATTTATTTAAATATATTATTTTAATAATATATTGATGGTGATATTTTTACAATGAATGTGGGATATATGAGTATATGAGGAGGAAGAGTATTTTTGTGGCATTAAATGATTAACACATGTTTTGTGTGTTGGTGGACACAATTCTTGACCGAAAATTTATTATTGACTGTAAAATCGTCCGTTTGTGGATTTCGGTCAATTTCTATTTGGAATTTGGAAAAACTTTCTTCTGCAAAGTTGTAGAGAATTGAATTTCCTATAAAAACTCGCGAGATTCGAATTTTCTGATCAAAGGACTATTTATTATGAATTATTGAAGTTCCAAAGTTCCGAAATAATATATTTTTGGGAGTTTAAGTTAATTATTTTGAGAAAAACGTTTTTTCTTACTTTTTCTAGAAGGTTAGCATGTGTGAATTGCTGAAATTCAGATTCAAGAGGTGGGCTTGATAATTATATAAATATATTATTATTTTATTAAATTTTCTGCTTTGGTGTTCTAAGCATTTTCCTATAAATAGGGTGCTTAGGTTAGAATTGAAAATCACACCAGAAACACAAGTTTCTCTCTATTTCTCTCTCTATATCGAGCGTATTCTTGTGAGTATTTGATACTTTGAGTGTTGCTATACGGTGCAAGTTTCCTTCAGCACTATATCTAGTATTCTAGTCAGAAGTACCGTATTTTCGAGGTAAGAGATGTTACTTCTTCTTAAATGATATTATTTTCTTCAATATCATTATGCCGAAGTATTGATCTGAATTTTTATCAAATTTGGAACTTTTCATGTCGGGGTTACTATTCACGAGTTACTATTCATGAGTTACTATTCACGAGTTACTATTTACCGAAAAATAAAATTTTCTTCTTTTTGTCCAAATATCTATTCTGGATACTAGCTTTGATTGTAACTATATTTTGATCATTCTTGAATTTTACTCCACTATGATTATTTATGAGGTATTTTTGGACATGGAATAGCTGAAATACGAATCCTTAATATTTATTCTTTTGTTTCACTGGATTCGTTTCCTTTAAAATATTTTTCATCATCCTCAGTCCTAAATGATGATGTTACTGAATATCTTTGGCCTGTAGTGCAAAGATTAATGATTTCTGATGAATATCTTTGGCCCGTAGTGCAAAGATGAACAGGTGTTGAGATGAACATGATCGACTGGTGATACAAATGAATATCTTTGGCCTGTAGTGCAAAGATGAATATTTGATTAAAGATGGTTATTGATTGTTGTTACAGGGATAAAATATTGATGATGGACTTTTAAATCTTAGAAGATAGTAGAACTCATTCTCTACTTGACTCTTCTAATGGTTTGTTGTTTCCGCTGCAGTTATTGATTTAAAACTTGTGGTCTATTGTATTCTATTAAATTTTTCCCTGTTGAAGACTAACGATAATTTGTTGTATATTATCTTAGTCATAATATTCTTTACTGGGCTAGTTGAGCTCATCCTTTTCCTTGTTGTTCCATTTTCTTCTCAGGAGGCGAGAATGTAGCGAGTACTAGTCGGGGTGTGGAATGATGGTTCAAGACAGTTATTTTAGTAGTCCTCACTATTTTGTAAAATAGTGTATCGATAAGTATAATGAGGACTTAACTGAGTATGAATACTGTCTAGATGACAATATTTGTATTTAAACTCACAGTTTATGTGTTGTCGTATTTTACACGACAATTGTAATAATAAAGTTGTAGTTATGTTCTGTACCATGTATTTGGCGACTCAGAATGGGTTGGATGGATTGGACCTATTTTGGGGGCGTCACAGTTGGTATCAGAGCTTAGGGATATGATCTCTGGTGGAGATCGGGGAATAGAACTAGGAGGGGAAAGACGAGTAAATCATTCGCAAGTGTGTCCTACCTAAGCTTATTTGTTGGTCGATCATAATATAGGGATATTATGTGATATGTTAATTTGTTAAATTAACCTTTGTTCTATGGCAGTATTTTAGAATGTCGACTGAGAATGTTAACAGTGGAGTAAATGAAACCGTGGAGACACCTGTACTCACCAACGAGGAGAACATGCAACAGGCTGGTAATGTTCCTCCTGTGAACAACACCACTGAGCAGACGGTGAACGATGAGATGTTTAGAAGCTTTTTGCGATTCATGCAAAACCAGACGAAGGAGATTCCTGTTCAAAATATAGGAAGAAACAATGGCAACGCACAGCTGGTCACAGCCAAGCAGTTCAAAGAGTTGGGACCACCAGAATTCTGGGGAAAGCCGGATTCGATTAAGGCGGAGACATGGGTCAAGCAAATTACCAAGATATTTGATATCTTGGGATGCACGGAGGAACAGAAGGTTCCATTCGCCACCTTTATGTTCCGTGGCGAGGCAGACTACTGGTGGAAATCTGTGAAGCGTACCCATCCAGCCGCACTCAGCATGTCTTGGGAGACATTTCAGAAACTATTCAATGACAAGTACTTTCCTGAAAGTATTCGTCATATGAAGGAGGTAGAGTTTATTAGACTGGAGCAGAATAACATGACGGTGTCCCAGTACGAGGCGAAATTTGCAGAGTTGTCCAAGTTTGCACCTCATTTGGTGGAGAATGAGGAACGTATGACGCGGATGTTTCTGAGAGGTTTGAAACCCGGCATACGTCAATATCTCATTTCTCATAATTTTTCTCTCTATTCAGATGTTGTCAACAGGGCTCAATTATTAGAGCGAGATAACGAGTACGGTCAATCGAGGGACCACAACCAGGATCATACCGGTCACATCAGTCATCAGAACAATGATAACCAGCGAAGAAAGAAGAATACGAACAAGAACGGCAACCACTCTGGTGGTAATCGTGGCCATGAATATAGAAGAAGCGAGTCGGGAGGAGATTTTAAAAAGAGGAGATTCAACAATGATAATACGAAGACATCAGCACCAGCAGCAACTGGTTCCAAGGGAGAAGAACGACCACTGGTCATATGCTATAAGTGCGGAAAAGAAGGACATATCAGCCCAAACTGTCCACAATAGTTTAAGGTATGCTATAACTGTGGAAAGGAAGGACATATCGCTCGAGATTGCCCTGTAGCGAAACCAAGTCCAACGGGGGTGGTGACTCGAAAAGTTGTCCCAGAAAAGTCAAAGTCAACGGTTCCTAGAAGAGCGTTTTTCGTGACTGGTCAGAATGCGAGGAACCCGAACGAAGTTAGCACGGGTTAGTTAATTATAAATTTTTACGAAGTCTATACCTTATTAGATACCGGTTCTACCCATTCATTTATTTCTCCTGCTTGTGCTCAACGTTTAAACTTAACTCCGGAGAAATTAGACTTTGATTTATCTGTGGAGACTCTGTTAGGGGAAACTTTCATCACATCCACTGTTTAGAAATCTTGCTTGATTCAGGTTGGCACTATCACATTACCTGTTGACCTTATCTCTTTAAAGATACTTGCTTTTGATGTGATTTTAGGGATCGATTGGTTAACTACTCATCATGCCAAATTGATTGCTTTTGTAAGGTTGTTAGTTTTCATATTCCTAAGCAACCTGTTATTCAAATTCAAGCAACCAAACCATTGAAGTTAAACACTTTCATATCAAGCCGTAAAGTCATTCGTTTATTGAAAAATGGATGTCAAGCTTTCTTAGCCTATGTCATGGACTTGAACAAAAATACGTCAGATTTGAGTGATATTTCTGTTGTTTGTTTCCTGACGTATTTCCTGAAGAATTTCTTGGCTTACTCCCAGAGCGTGATATTGAATTTTGTATCGACTTTGAATCTGGTACAAAACTCACTTCTAAAATCTCATATCGAATGGCTCCCAGCTTTGTATTGCTTCAATCTTCGCCGGGTCCACAGATACTCCATATTTCGACACCACGTGCCCTAGGAATGCTACTTCCTCAAGCCAGAACTCGCATTTCTTCAACTTAGCATATAACTTATTTTCACGCAGCCTTTGGAGTACCAGCTTCAAATGGTGCTCATGATCTTCACGGCTTTTGGAATATATGAGGATATCATCAATAAAGACAACAACGAACTGATCCAAATAATCCTTGAATACTCGGTTCATCATATCCATGAAAGCCGCAGGAGTATTAGTTAATCCAAAAGATATGACTAAGAATTCATAATGCCCGTACCGAGTTCTAAAGGCAGTCTTCGGAATATCCTCAGTTTTAACCTTCAGCTGATGATATCCAGAACGAAGATCGATTTTTGAAAAGAATTATTCTCCTTGTAACTGGTCAAACAGGTCATCAATACGAGGTAGCAGATACCTATTCTTGATGGTGACATGGTTTAATTCCCGATAATCGATACAAAGTCGCATACTCCCGTCTTTCTTCTTTACAAATAAAACAGGAGCACCCCAAGGAGATGTACTAGGACGAATGAAACCGATGTCCAACAACTCTTGTAGTTGGACTTTTAACTCCTGAAGTTCAATAGGAGCCATTCGATATGGGGTTTTAGAAATGGGCTTTGTACCAGGTTCAAGATCAATAAAGAATTCAACTTCACGTTCTGGGGGTAGACCGGGAAGTTCTTCAGGAAATACGTCAGGAAAGTTACTAACAACAGGAATATTATTCAAATTTGACGTGTCTTTATTCAAATCCATAACATGGGCTAGGAAAGCTTGACATCCGTTTTTCAATAAACGAATGGCTTTATGACTTGATATGACAGTGATTAATTTTAATGGCTTTGTTGCTTGAATTCGAACAACAGGTTGATTAGGAATATGAAAACTAACCACCTTACGAAAACAATCAATTTTGGCATGATGAGTAGTTAACCAATCAATTCCTAAAATCACGTCAAATGCAAGTATCTTTAAAGAGATAAGGTCAACAGGTAAGGTGATGATGCCAACTTGGATCAAACAAAATTTATAAACAGTGGATGTGATGAAAGTTTCCCCTAACGGAGTCTCCACAGATAAATCAAAGTCTAATTTCTCCGGAGTCAAGTTTAAACGTTGAGCACAAGCAGGAGAAATAAATGAATGGGTAGCACCGGTATCTAGTAAGGTATAAACTTCACATGAATTTATGATTAGCTTACCCGTGATCACCTCGTTTGGGTTCCTCGCATGTTGACCAGTCACGACAAACGCTCTTCCAGGAACCGTTGACTTTGACTTTTCTGGGGCAGCCTTTTGAGTCACCGTCCCCGCTGAACTTGGTTTCGCTATCGTACAATCTCGAGCGATATGTCCTTCCTTTCCACAATTATAGCATACCTTGAACTGTTGTGGACAGTTTGGGCTGATATGTCCCTCTTTTCCACATTTATAGCATATGACCGGTGGTCGTTCTCCTCCCTTGGAACCAGTTGCTGCTGGTGCTGACGTCTTCGTATTATCATTGTTGAATCTCCTCTTTTTAAAATCTCCTCCCGACTCGCTTCTTCTATTTTCATAGCCACGATTACCACCAGAGTGGTTGCCGTTCTTGTCTGTACTTTTCTTTCTCCGCTGGTTATCATTGTTCTGATGACTGTTGTCACCAATATGATCCTGGTTGTGGTCCCTCGGTTGACCGTACTCGTTATCTCGCTCTAACAATTGAGCCCTGTTGACAACATCTGAATAGAGAGAAAATTTATGAGAAATGAGATATTGACGTATGCCGGGTTTCAAACCTCTCAGAAACATCCGTGTCATACGTTCCTCATTCTCCACCAAATGAGGTGCAAACCTGGACAACTCTGCAAACTTCGCCTCGTACTGGGACACCGTCATGTTATTCTGCTCCAGTTTAATAAACTCTACCTCCTTCATACGACGAATACTTTCAGGAAAGTACTTGTCATTGAATAGCTTCTGAAATGTCTCCCAAGACATGCTGAGTGCGGCTGGATGGGTACGCTTCACAGATTCCCACCAGTAGTCTGTCTCGCCACGGAACATAAAGGTGGCGAATGGAACCTTCTGTTCCTCCGTGCATCCCAAGACATCAAATATCTTGGTAATTTGCTTGACCCATGTCTCCGCCTTAATCGGATCCGGCTTTCCCCAGAATTCTGGTGGTCCCAACTCTTTGAACTGCTTGGCTGTAACCAGCTGTGCGTTGCTATTGTTTCTTCCTATATTTTGAACAGGAATCTCCTTCGTCTGGTTTTGCATGAATCGCAAAAAGCTTCTAAACATCTCATCGTTCACCGTCTGCTCAGTAGTGTTGTTCACAGGAGGAACATTGCCAGCCTGTTGCACGTTCTCCTCGTTAGTGAGTATAGGCATCTCCACCGTCTCATTTACTCCACTGTTAACATTCTCAGTCGACATTCTCAAATACTGCCATAAAACAAAGGTTAATTTAACAAATTAACATATCACATAATATCCCTATATTATGACCGACCAACAAATAAGCTTAGGTAGGACACACTAGCGAAGGATTTACTCGTCTCTCCCCTCCTAGTTCTATTCCCCGATCTCCGCCAGAGATCATATCCCTAAGCTCTGATACCAACTGTGACGCCCCCAAAACTGGTATACAACACCCATTCTGAGTCGTCAATAACATGGTATAGAAATAACTACAACTTTATTAATACAACATAAAAACTGTGAGTGTAAATATAAATATTGTCATCTAGACAATATCCACACTCAAATAAGTCCTCATTACAATTATTGGTATAATATTTTACAAAAAAAATGGTGAGGACTACTAAAATAACTTTCTAGAACCTTCATTCCATACTCTGACTAGTACTTGCTACATTCTCGCCTCCTGAGAAGAAAATGGAACAACAAGGAAAAGGGTGAGCTCAACTAGCCCAGTAAAGAATATTATGACTAAGATAATATACAACAAATTATCGTTAGTCTTCAACAGGGAAAAATTTAATAGAATACAATAGACAACAAATTTTCAATCAATATTCGCAGCGAAAAATAATAATTCATAGAAGAGTTACGTAGAGAATGAAATCTACGATTATCTATGAAATTAAAAGCCCATCATCAACATTTTATCCCTGTAATATCAATCAATAAATATCTTGAATCAAATAGTCATCTTTGCACTACAGGCCAAAGATATTCATCAGTTGGTCATGTTCACCTCAACATCTGTTCATCTTCACACTACGGACCAAAGATATTCATCAGAAATCATTAATCTTTGCACTACAGGCCAAATATATTCAATTATATCATCATTTAGGACTGAGGATGATGAAAAATATTTTAAAAGAAACGAATCCAGTGAAACAAAATAATAAATATTAAGGATTCGTATTTCAGCTATTCCATGTCCAAAAATACCTCATAAATAATCATAGTGAAGTAAAATTCAAGAATGATCAAAACATGGATACTGTAAGACCCCAACTTTTATAAATAAAGATGAATTTTCTATAAATATCATTTTTGAATATTATGAAGTTAATTTGATATAATGTTATAGTTGTGGGTAATATTTATAAATTTTGCAAAGTAAGCAAGTTGTTATAAAATATTCGTTTGGTCGGGGAATATTCTTTTTGTCGGGGAATATTCGTACGACGGCACAATCATTGGTGGACCCCACAACGGAATTATTGTCGAATTGAGAAAACGACAGAATTATCTTTCTATAAAAATAACAGCTGAGGTGTTACCGTTAAAATCGTTAAAACTGTTGAACTACTTGGTAGTAAAAGTACAGTAATACGCGTGGTTGCATAGTAGCACACGGTATTGATTATTGATGCTTACGTGAGAAGTCACTCAGCTATACTCAATTATTGCTACAGTAATTGCTGCATCATATCTCTTAAATTATTGTCATAGTATCATCTGTATAATATGTTATATTATTGAGACGTTGTGGTAAGTTTGGTTATTTTATGGGGGGCCATATGTCATCATCTAAGAGTCTCTTCGTCAATAGTAATTACCGTCGTCAATAGTAATTACCATCGTCAATAGTATTTACCTTGGTCAATAGTAATTACCTTCGTCAATAGTATTTACCTTGGTCAATAGTAATTACCTTTGTCAATAGTATTTACCTTGGTCAATAGTATTTACCTTGGTCAATAGTAATTACCTTCGTCAATAGTATTTACCTTGGTCAATAGTAATTACTTTCGTCAATAGTAGTTGTCCCTTCAATATTACCAAGAGTCATTTGACCCTTCGTTAAGACCAAGAGCCACCCTCAGTTTTTCTATAAATAGAGGCCTAGGGCTTCATTATTTTTCACGAATTCATTCAAGCTATAGAGAGAGAAAGTATAGAGAGAATAAGAGAGAGAGAGACTAAAAGTATTCTGCTACATCACTTTTCCAATATCCAGTTCTTTTAAGGTAGGGAATATTATTTCTTTTATATTCATGAAGAGAACTTCTGTTATTCCATTCGTTATTATTCTGTTGGAATAACCAGTATACGCGGTCTACCCTATACTTGGTGACATTCTTCTATTATTCTGTTGGAACATCCTGTCTGTGTGTTTTACACCGGACCTGGTTCCGTTTATTATTCTGTTGGAACATCCTGTCTGTGTGTTTTACACCGGACCTGGTTCCGTTTTTATTATTATTCTGTTGGAACATCCTGTCTGTGTGTTTTACACCGGACCTGGTTCCATTATTTATTATTCTGTCGGAATATCCTGTCTGTGCGTTTACGCCGGACCTGGTTCCATTATTTATTATTCTGTTGGAATAACCTGTCTGTGCGGTCTATCGCATGCATGGTGATTTCTTTTGTTATTCCATTCTTTATTATACTCAGTTGGTTAAGTTTTGACTTCTATACTCCATGAAATTTGTGGAATATCCTTGATAGTTGCGTTTCATCCAGTATCTTTTCAAGAAAATATTCTTCTAAGCATTCTTGAATTTTACTCCACAATGCAGTATCATGTTGACAATTTGGACGTTGTTAATTCCTGGATAAATTAATTCTTGAACTTGTTTTATTGAATTCTTATATCATTGTCATCATCCTCATGTTTATAAAATGTTGAAAGTCATCTGTGGCCTGTAGTGCATAGATGGACTTGGTATGATTATGACCAGGGATTATTCGGTATAATCATGACCGTAATGTTACAAATGATGTGGTAAAAGTCCTCATTGGCCCGTAGTGCATTGATGGACAGTTGTTGGCATGATCATGACCATTAATGAATACACGAATATCCTTGGCCGTAGTGCAGGGGTGATTCGATGATGTGGATTATTTTATTAAGCTGAGTCTCAGCGATCACAGTGTTGAAAAACTTTTTAAATCATAAAAGATAGTAGAGTTTATTTTCTACTTGACTCTTTTAATGGATTGCTTGTTCCGCTACAGTTAAACTTGATGTCTATTATATTTTATCAGTTTAACATTGTTGAAGGCTAATGATAATTTATTCTGCATTATCTTAGTCATAATATTTCTTACTGGGCTAGTTGAGCTCACCCTTTCTTTCACTGTTCTCTTCAGGAAATGAGAACGTAGCTGGGACAAGTCGGGGTACGGAGTGATGGTCCGAATGATAGTATTAGTTAGTAGTCCTCACTATTCTATGTAATGGTGTGTTAATAAATGTAATGAGGACTCCTTTTGAGTATGAATACTCTCTAGAAGATAATATTTGTATTCAAACTCACAGTTTATGTTTTGTCGTATTGTACACGACAGATGTATTAATCAGTTGTATTTGTATTCTGTACTATGTATCTGACGACCCAAGATGGGTGATGTATACCTAATTTTGGGGGCGTCACAGTTGGTATCAGAGCTTAGGGATATGATCCCTGGCTAAGATGTGAGAATAGAACTAGGAGGGGAGAGACGGGGAATTCCTTCGCTAGTATGACATACCTAAGTTTATTTGCATGGTATTTAATTGGTCGGTCATAATATAAGGATAATATATGACATATCAATTAATTTTTATTTTGTGGCAGTATCTGAAAATGGCATCTGAGAATGTTGAGAATAGCAATGGAGCACAGACGACTGTTGATTCACCACATATCAATAATCAGGATAATGTGCATCAGGAAGGTGTCAATCCTCATGCAAACAACAACACTGACCAAATGATGAATGATCAAATGTTCAGAGGCTTTATGCAATTCATGCAACAACAGGTGAAAGCGGCTCCTGTCCACAACGTAGGTGGAAATACTGGAAACTCTCAGGCGGTCACCGCTAAACAGTTTAAGGAGCTGGGACCACCGGAGTTTAAGGGAGAACCCAAACCACTTGTAGCTGAAACATGGATAAAGCAGATCACCAAGATATTTGATGTCTTGGGTTGCTCCGAGGAGCAAAAGGTTCCCTTTGCCGCCTTTATGTTGCGAGGAGAGGCAGATTACTGGTGGGAATCGATAAAGCGTACTCAACCTGCCGCACTGAAGATGTCTTGGGAGAAGTTTCAAGATCTGTTTAACGACAAATACTTTCCCGAGAGTATTCGTCACATGAAGGAGGTGGAGTTCATCAAATTGGAGCAGAATAATATGACCGTGTCGCAGTACGAGGCAAAATTTGCGGAGTTATCCCGGTTTGCGTCCCACCTGGTGGATAATGAAGAAAGAATGACGCGGATGTTTTTAAGAGGTTTGAAGCCGGAGATACGTCAACATCTTGTTTCTCATAAACTGTGTTTGTATTCAGATGTTGTAAATAGGGCTCAGTTGGTGGAGCGCGATAACGAGACAACGCAACCAAAAGAGAGCAGCCGGCAAAATGATAATACCAGTGAGAGCAGTCATCGAAGCGGTGACAACAAGCGTGGAGGGAATCAACAGGCCAGAAATGGTAACCACTTCGGTGGTAATCAGGGCCAAAACAATAAGAATGGACATTTCAAGAAGAGGAGATTCAACAATGATGGAAAGACGTCAGCACCAGCACCTGTCGTTAAGGAAGGAGAACGACCACCTATCATATGTTTCAAATGCGGAGGGGAGGGGCACATCAGTCCAAACTGCGCGATGCCGTCCAAAGCATGTTATAATTGTGGAAGAGAAGGTCATTTAGCCCGATTTTGTCGTTTACCGAAAACAAATTCAGCTAGGATGGAGGCACCAAAAGCCGTCCCAGAAAAGTCAAAACCGGTTGTGCAAGGGAGAGCGTTTGTTGTGAACTCCCAGAGAGCAAGGAACCCGAATGAGGTCATCACGGGTAAGCTTATCATAAACTCTAAAGAAGTTTATACTTTATTTGATACCGGTTCAACCCATTCTTTTATTTCTCCTACTTGCGCTCATCGATTAAATTTGATTCCGGAGAAATTAGACTTTGACTTATCTGTGGAAACTCCGTTGGGAGAAACCTTCATTACCTCCACTGGTTATAAGTCTTGTTTGGTTCAAGTTGGTACCCACACATTACCTATCGATCTGATTTCATTAAAAATACTTGCATTTGACGTGATTCTAGGGATTGATTGGTTAACTACTCATTATGCAAAAATTGATTGTTTTCGTAAGGTTGTTAGCTTTCATATTCCTAATCGACCTATTATGCGAATTCAAGCAACCAAACCATTAAAATCAATCGCTGTCATCTCAAGCCATAAAGCTATTCGTTTATTGAAAAACGGATGTCAAGCTTTCTTAGCTCATGTCACAGATCTAAACAAAAATACGTCAGCTTTGAATGATATTTCTGTTGTTAATAAATTCCTGACGTATTTCCCGAAGAACTTCCTGGCCTACCCCCAGAGCGTGAAATTGAATTTTGTATCGACCTTGAACCCGGTACAAAACCCATTTCCAAAGCCCCATATCGAATGGCTCCTATTGAACTTCAGGAGTTAAAGACCCAACTGCAGGAATTGTTAGACATTGGTTTTATTCGTCCTAGTACTTCTCCTTGGGGTGCTCCTGTTCTGTTCGTGAAGAAGAAAGATGGGAGTATGCGACTTTGTATTGATTATCGGGAGTTGAATCATGTCACCATCAAAAATAGGTACCCATTGCCACGTATTGATGACCTGTTTGACCAGTTGCAAGGAGCACAATTCTTTTCAAAGATCGATCTTCGTTCTGGATATCATCAGCTGAAGGTTAGAACTGAGGATATTCCAAAGACGGCTTTCAGAACTCGGTATGGGCATTATGAATTCTTAGTTATGTCTTTTGGATTGACTAATGCTCCTGCTGCCTTCATGGATATGATGAACAGGGTATTCAAGGAATATTTGGATCACTTTGTGGTCGTCTTTATCGATGACATCCTTGTTTATTCCAAAAGCCGTGAAGATCATGAGCAACACTTGAGGCTGGTACTCCAAAAGCTTCGTGAATACAAACTTTATGCCAAGTTGAAGAAATGCGAGTTCTGGCTGGAAGAGGTAGCATTCCTTGGGCACGTAGTATCAAGTCGTGGAATATCGGTTGACCCGGCAAAGATTGAAGCTATTCAAAGCTGGGAGCAACCTAAATCAGTGACCGAAGTACGTAGCTTTCTTGGTTTAGCTGGTTATTATCGGAGATTCGTGGAAGGATTTTCTCGAATCGCTACTCCATTAACTCAGCTGACTCGAAAGATACAAAGTTCGGTTGGAGCGAAGAATGTGAGCAGAGTTTTCAAGAACTCAAGAGGAGACTCATTTCAGCACCTGTTCTAACAATACCATCTGGCTCGGAGGGATTTGTCATCTACAGTGATGCTTCGAGCAAAGGGTTGGGATGTGTTCTCATGCAACATGGAAAAGTCATAGCCTATGCATCAAGACAACTCAAGGAATATGAGAGGAATTATCCTACTCATGATCTAGAGTTGGCAGCTGTTGTCTTTGCACTTAAAATTTGGAGGCATTACTTGTATGGGGAGAAGGTGGAGATCTTTACGGATCATAAAAGCCTCAAATATTTCTTCACTCAAAAGGAACTCAACATGCGACAACGACGTTGGCTTGAACTGTTGAAAGATTATGATCATACCATTCAATACCATCCTGGAAAAGCGAACGTGGTAGCTGACGCATTGAGTAGAAGATCATATGCAAGTACGAGTGCGATATTGTCAACACAAAGGCCCATTTTGTGTGACTTGCAAAGGATGGAGATAGAGTTAAAGACTCCAGGGACCCATGTGATGATGGCGAATATACGAGTAGAACCGACTTTAATCGATAAAGTTAAAGCTGCTCAAGCTACAGACCTGGAGCTGATGCGTATGAAGAAGAAAGTGCAAGAAGGTGCTATGCCGGAAGCAAGAATCGATGAAGAAGGAATACTTCGAGTCAACTCCAGACTTTGTGTTCCTAACAACCCTGATTTAAAGTATGAAATCATGATGGAGGCGCACAACACACCGTTTGCAATCCATCCTGGAAGTACCAAAATGTATCATGATCTTCGTCATACATTTTGGTGGAGCAATATGAAGAGAGAGATAGCGTTGTTTATCTCAAGGTGTCTAACTTGTCAACGAGTCAAAGCGGAGCATCAAGTACCAAAAGGTCCATTGCAACCACTTGAAATTCCAGAATGGAAGTGGGAGCACATTACCATGGATTTCGTTACCGGTCTTCCTAGGGTTTCTCAAGGTATTGATGCGATTTGGGTCATTGTTGATAGATTGACCAAGTCTGCTCATTTCTTACCGATACGAGAAACTTATACACTTGAACGTCTTGCTCGTATGTACATAAACGAGATTGTAAGACTGCATGGTATGCCAGTATCCATAGTTTCTGACCGAGACCCAAGATTCACTTCACGATTTTGGGTTAGTTTACAAAAAGCTATGGGCACGGAGTTACGATTTAGTTCAGCATATCATCCTCAGACGGACGGACAATCAGAGAGGACTATTCAAACTCTTGAAGATCTATTAAGACTCTGTGTCTTTGACTTCAAAGGAAGTTGGGACAAGTTCTTACCATTGGTGGAGTTTTCCTACAACAACAGTTATCAAGCAAGTATTGGCATGGCTCCATTCGAAGCATTGTATGGAAGAAAATGTCGTTCTCCAGTATGCTGGGATGAGGTGGGCGAAGCAACGTTGTTGGGACCGGAGTTGGTACGTATGACTACAGAAAAGATTCAAACGATCCGACAACGTATAAAAACCTCACAAGATCGACAAAAGAGTTATGCTGATCTTCATCGAAAGGACGTGGAATTTGATGTAGGAGATCATGTGTTCTTACGTGTTGCTCCATGGAAAGGAGTTACGAGATTTGGAAAGAGAGGAAAGCTAAATCCTCGATTCATCGGTCCATTTTTAATCCTCGATCGAGTAGGAACTGTGGCTTATAGACTCGCTTTACCGCCAAGTATGTCTCGTGTTCATAACGTTTTCCACATATCCATGTTACGCAAATATGTGGAAGACCCGAACCACATTATTGAGTTAGAACCGGACGAAATAGCGGAGGATTTGACGTATGAAGAAGTTCCTGTTCAAATCTTGGATAAGAAGGAACATATTCTACGCTCCAAGGTTATACCTCAAGTTAAAGTTTTGTGGAGAAACCACGATGTTGAGGAAATGACTTGGGAGTTAGAATCAGAAATGAAATCAAGGTATCCTTACCTCTTCGACATACCAGGTACGTACCCTAATTTCGAGGGCGAAATTTCATAAGAAGGGGAGGTTGTAAGACCCCAACTTTTATAAATAAAGATGAATTTTCTATAAATATCATTTTTGAATATTATGGAGTTAATTTGATATAATGTTATAGTTGTGGGTAATATTTATAAATTTTGCAAAGTAAGCAAGTTGTTATAAAATATTCGTTTGGTCGGGGAATATTCTTTTTGTCGGGGAATATTCGTACGACGGCACAATCATTGGTGGACCCCACAACGGAATTATTGTCGGATTGAGAAAACGACAGAATTATCTTTCTATAAAAAAACAGCTGAGGTGTTACCGTTAAAATCGTTAAAACTGTTGAACTACTCGGTAGTAAAAGTACAGTAATACGCGTGGTTGCATAGTAGCACACGGTATTGATTATTGATGCTTACGTGAGAAGTCACTCAGCTATACTCAATTATTGCTACAGTAATTGCTGCATCATATCTCTTAAATTATTGTCATAGTATCATCTGTATAATATGTTATATTATTGAGACGTTGTGGTAAGTTTGGTTATTTTATGGGGGGCCATATGTCATCATCTAAGAGTCTCTTCGTCAATAGTAATTACCGTCGTCAATAGTAATTACCATCGTCAATAGTATTTACCTTGGTCAATAGTAATTACCTTCGTCAATAGTATTTACCTTGGTCAATAGTAATTACCTTTGTCAATAGTATTTACCTTGGTCAATAGTATTTACCTTGGTCAATAGTAATTACCTTCGTCAATAGTATTTACCTTGGTCAATAGTAATTACTTTCGTCAATAGTAGTTGTCCCTTCAATATTACCAAGAGTCATTTGACCCTTCGTTAAGACCAAGAGTCATTTGACCCTTCGTTAAGACCAAGAGCCACCCTCAGTTTTTCTATAAATAGAGGCCTAGGGCTTCATTATTTTTCACGAATTCATTCAAGCTATAGAGAGAGAAAGTATAGAGAGAATAAGAGAGAGAGAGACTAAAAGTATTCTGCTACATCACTTTTCCAATATCCAGTTCTTTTAAGGTAGGGAATATTATTTCTTTTATATTCATGAAGAGAACTTCTGTTATTCCATTCGTTATTATTCTGTTGGAATAACCAGTATACGCGGTCTACCCTATACTTGGTGACATTCTTCTATTATTCTGTTGGAACATCCTGTCTGTGTGTTTTACACCGGACCTGGTTCCGTTTATTATTCTGTTGGAACATCCTGTCTGTGTGTTTTACACCGGACCTGGTTCCGTTTTTATTATTATTCTGTTGGAACATCCTGTCTGTGTGTTTTACACCGGACCTGGTTCCATTATTTATTATTCTGTCGGAATATCCTGTCTGTGCGTTTACGCCGGACCTGGTTCCATTATTTATTATTCTGTTGGAATAACCTGTCTGTGCGGTCTATCGCATGCATGGTGATTTCTTTTGTTATTCCATTCTTTATTATACTCAGTTGGTTAAGTTTTGACTTCTATACTCCATGAAATTTGTGGAATATCCTTGATAGTTGCGTTTCATCCAGTATCTTTTCAAGAAAATATTCTTCTAAGCATTCTTGAATTTTACTCCACAATGCAGTATCATGTTGACAATTTGGACGTTGTTAATTCCTGGATAAATTAATTCTTGAACTTGTTTTATTGAATTCTTATATCATTGTCATCATCCTCATGTTTATAAAATGTTGAAAGTCATCTGTGGCCTGTAGTGCATAGATGGACTTGGTATGATTATGACCAGGGATTATTCGGTATAATCATGACCGTAATGTTACAAATGATGTGGTAAAAGTCCTCATTGGCCCGTAGTGCATTGATGGACAGTTGTTGGCATGATCATGACCATTAATGAATACACGAATATCCTTGGCCGTAGTGCAGGGGTGATTCGATGATGTGGATTATTTTATTAAGCTGAGTCTCAGCGATTACAGTGTTGAAAAACTTTTTAAATCATAAAAGATAGTAGAGTTTATTTTCTACTTGACTCTTTTAATGGATTGCTTGTTCCGCTACAGTTAAACTTGATGTCTATTATATTTTATCAGTTTAACATTGTTGAAGGCTAATGATAATTTATTCTGCATTATCTTAGTCATAATATTTCTTACTGGGCTAGTTGAGCTCACCCTTTCTTTCACTGTTCTCTTCAAGAAATGAGAACGTAGCTGGGACAAGTCGGGGTACGGAGTGATGGTCCGAATGATAGTATTAGTTAGTAGTCCTCACTATTCTATGTAATGGTGTGTTAATAAATGTAATGAGGACTCCTTTTGAGTATGAATACTCTCTAGAAGATAATATTTGTATTCAAACTCACAGTTTATGTTTTGTCGTATTGTACACGACAGATGTATTAATCAGTTGTATTTGTATTCTGTACTATGTATCTGACGACCCAAGATGGGTGATGTATACCTAATTTTGGGGGCGTCACAGATACAATCAAAGCTAGTATCCAGAATAGATATTTGGACAAAAAGAAGAAAATTTTATTTTTCAGTGAATAGTAACTCGTGAATAGTAACTCGTGAATAGTAACCCCGACATAAAAAGTTCTAAATTTGATAAAAAGTTCAGATCAATACTTTGGCATAATGATATTGAAGAAAATAATATCATTTAAGAAGAAATAACATCCCTTACCTCAGAAAAACAGTACTTCTAGTTGAAACACCGGATATAGGTTATGACTTGAACTTGCACCGTATAGCAATACTCAAAGTATTAGAATACTCACAAGAATATGCTCACTAATATAGAGAGAGAAAGAGAGAGAAACTTGTGTTTCTGGTGTGATTTTCAATTCTAACCTAAGCACCCTATTTATAGGAAAATGCTTAGAACACCAAAGCAGAAAATTTAATAAAATAATAATATTTCTTAAAAATATTCAAGCCCACCTAAGAAATCTGATTTCAGATCATGTATAATACACGTGAGCCACTCAATTGCAACAAAAAACGTTTTTCTTAAAAAAAACATTTTAAACTCCAAAAATCAATTATTTCGGAACTTCGGAACTTCAATAATTCATAATAAATAGCCCTTTCATCAGAAAATTCGAATCTCGCGAGTTTTTATAGGAAATTCAATTCTCTACAACTTTGCAGAAGAAAGTTTTTCCAAATTCCAAACAGAAATTGACCGAAATCTACAAACGGGCGATTTTACCGTCAATAATAAATTTTCGGTCAAGAATTATGTCCACCAACACACAAAACATGTGTTAATCATTTAATGCCACAAAAATACTCTTCCTCCTCATATACTCATATATCTCACATTCATTGTAAAAATACCATCATCAATATATTATTAAAATAATATATTTAAATGAATTATTTTATCAGAAAAAGATAAAATATTAATTTTCAACAATTGTCACATTAAAAATTTTCTCCATATATATCCACATAAAATCAATATTTCCTCATCATATAAATTAATAATTAATTATACACAAATAATATTACAGAATCACAGTACTAGTAACCAGGCCGTTCCCAGGAAAGAGGGGGCTTTCCAATAAGGATTTCTCCTTACTGGCGCGCAATTAGATGACCAAACCTCTCCTTAGACAGAACTTTCTAGACATTACCAATAATGTTATCTAATAATATTATTCAGATAATATGAATTATTGTTCCGATAATAGAAAATACTGTGTAGTGACAATTATTAAAACAACAGTAATATAAAATATCAACGCAGTAATTATTGAATCAATAAAATACAATATTGAACAGTAATTACTATAACCATTATTGAGTAGTGCCTTCTTACGTAAGAATCAATAATTGGTGCAATACCGTGTGTTACTATGTAACAACGCGTATTACTGTGTTTTAACCACCGGGTATTCTAACAGTATAAACGGTAACAACTACGCCGTTATTTATAAACAACTTGTTTTTGTCATTTTTTTCATCCAATCGCTTTTCGTTATGGGGCCCACACAAGGCTGCGCCGTCGTACGAATATTCCCCGACAACAAGAATATTCCACGACCAAACAAATATTCTCCGACAACAATGAATATTCTAGGACCACTTGCTTATTTGAAATATTTGCGCATTTTACCCATAACTAACTACATTAATCAAATCAACCCTTACTATAATAAATAGAGGAATTAAATTTCATTTATTAATAATTTGGGGTCTTACACTATGCATAATAAAATATAATATATTCTATTTATAGAATAACTTTAATAAAGTATTCTGTTTTATATAAAAAGATGTTTCTGTTTTATTACGTTAATAATACGAATAAAACAAAACGTCATTATCGCTATAATAATTAAAACAAAACGTCATTATCGCTATAATAATTCATATTAATAATCGACAATAATTGAGTCAAACTGAGCGACTTCTTACATAAATATCAATAATCAATACCGTGTGCTACTATGCAACAACGCGTATTACTGTACTTTTACTACCAAGTAGTTCAACAGTTTTAACGGTAAAACCTTCGTCGTTATTTTCATAAAATATTTTGTTCGGGTGAATAGTAACTCGTGAATAGTAACTCGTGAATAGTACTCCGACACGAAAAGTGTCCCAAATACTCGAGTGAACAATACTAGAGTGAATAGTAACTCATGAATAGTAACTCGTGAATAGTAACTCGTGAATAGTAACCGGGTATTTTATGATAACTTGTCTACTTAAAAAAAATTCACATATCACCCTTAACTTTAACCTTTTATCAATTTAACCATTTACTAAAATAGAAAAATTGAATACTTTTATTTCATAAAATTCGGGGTCTCACAAAAGGTGCTGTTTGCCCTCATGTAAGACATGAGCTTATAAAATTAAGGGAACGTTTGATAAAAACTGAATGAATTTGAATTTGAATGAGCTGAATTTGAATCTAAATGAAAAAAGTTATTTGATAATTAACATGTCTGAAACATCAGAATGACATAATTTTATTATTTTACCCATCTGAAAAAATTTAAAGTTGTTGTAAATTTATTTAATATTACTTAATATAATAGTTAATATTTTTTTAAAATTTTTTAATTTTTTTACTTTATTCAGTTGCTCATTCAGCCATCCAGTAAAAAAAATCTGACTTAACCATTCAGCTCAATCATATGACCGATTCAGCCATTCAGACGATTATTTTCCAAAACAAACATACTTAATGTCTGACCGATTCAGCCATTCAGATTTATTCGATACTAAACAAACAGCCACTAAAGAGGTGTTTGATAAAAACTGAATGAATCTGAATGAAAAAAGTTGTTTGATAATTGACATGTCTGAAACATCTGAATAACATATTTTTATTATTTTATCCTCTAAAAAAATTCAAAATTATTATAAATGTATTTAATATTACTTAATATAATAGTTAATATTGTAAAAAGAAAAAAAAAACTTCATCCAACCTTCATTCAACAAAAAAAAATGATACTAAACTATTCAGTCCAAATCGTCTAAACGGCTAACCGATTTAGTCATTCAGACGATATTTTTTCAAAATAAACGTACTTAATGAATGACCGATTCAACCATTTAAATTTAAACAAACAATCCCTAACATTTTCTTTTGTGGAAATATAAATTCTCTCTTTTACCCTTAACTTTGATACATCAGATGTAGGCTTCTTACATCTTCTCTGCTGTAAAAGGGGAATTGAAGTCCAGTTGAAGCAAATGATGAATGAAATATTTTATTTGCTTTTTCCATCCTCTCTAGTCGATTCTTACAGGCAATGTCGTCGTCTTCACTTCTTCTGAGGCAACTTAGAAATAAGCAGAAGCAGCTCTCTCTTTCTCTCTCTACTTTCTTTCTCCGACGCTTCACCTCTACACTCAACTGTATACTTTCTAATTCAATTGTATTCCTCCATTTATATATTACTTCTAAACTCCTCAACTTCATAATTTGTATGATTTTAACGCAGGTGTTCCATTAGAGGACAAACCAGATGCACCAAACGGAGCAAAAAACCCTAGCTTTATTCACCCTGCTTCCGTTGTTCACCCCAACGCCATTTTAGGCCAGGTACTACTGCTTAATTGATCCTCCCCTGCTCATTTTCTGGTATGAATAAATGAGATTGCTTTGTTTTATTTTATAAATATGTGATAACATGTGTAAAGAAAATCAAAGGGGTCGGGAGAATGGATACCCTTTCAGCAGATTAGTAAGAACCTCCAATAATTACATAATGATAAATAGCCTTCAAGAACCTTCACCTACCAGACTAGGAATTCTGATTACAAGCCATATGATCTTAATCGAATGAATTTCCCCATAAAAGTACTGTTAGCCTTGCATGTTTCTTAAGAATACATTTGCAATAAGAAAAAACACTATGAGGGATCCTGTTGCCTGCATTGTTTATTGCACTTGTATCCAATTCTATCTCAAGTTAATACTACTCCTTTACTTCTAGTTAAGTCTCCAAGATTAGCCCACTTTGAAATAAAGTTATCAAGTTTAAAATATTCAACTCCATTTGTATCAAATTGAATTTATTTTTATTTTTAAAAAGAAAATTTTGAATTGCTAGTGGGGACTCTATGTAACATCTCATGTCAACTCCCGAGTCCGAATCAAATCATAGCATACCAAACTATCCCACATGTTCCGATGTGGGACTGAGGTGCTACACTCTTTCTTTGGAATGGTGGATTAATAAAAAAGAAGATTAAGAATGATAGTATTTCCCAACTTTAGTGACAAATGACTTTTATTCATTTAATGCTGTCTTAATATGTTTTGAATCAGTGATTGGGTTCTAAAATTTCTAAGAAAACTCTCTTGATGTGCAGGGTGTTTCTATTGGTCCCTTTTGTAGTGTTGGGCCCTTTGCGAAGTTGGGAAATGCGTGTCAACTATATCCTGCTAGTCATGTTTTTGGAAATACAGAATTGGGGGAAAATTGCGTCCTGATGACGTGAGTTGACATCTTGGTTTTAGCCCCATTCCCCTCCTTATATGTACGATGTCTGAAAAATACTACATTCTTGTTTCTCTCCCTTTGATCCTTTCTTCTATGTGTGATGCTAAGCAGTGGGGCTGTGGTCGGAGATGAAGTTCCCGGGGGCACAGTCATCGGGTGCAATAATGTTATAGGACATCATGCTGTGGTCGGCATTAAATGCCAAGACTTGAAGTACAAGGTTATTTTCCAATTCTAAATAATGATAATTTTATCTATTGTATCTCTGATGGATTGTCTGCTATATGCTTGCATACAAACTCAGTAGCTGACAGAAATTTGGTTGGTGTGATAAATCATATTTTCATCTCCTACAGATTGCATCATCATTATTACTCCATACTTGCTATTTTGGGTGAGAAATCCTCTCAAATAGAGGTTGTTCTTCCCATTTACTACTTAAATTCACTACTTCCTACTCTTTCAAGCATCAAATACAAGAAAACAAAGAGACAGAGTCAACTGGACTGGCAAAGAAGGCAGACCAGTGGAGTGGGACTTTAGAAATTTCTGCTGAATCTTCATTTTGTATCTAAAAAGTTATATTCCAATCTAAAGCTTGATGATTGTCTAGGAAGCATTTCTATGCAAGAAGATTGATAGGGATATTAATGTATCTTATTAATGTCCTAGAACCTTGTTTTTGAATCAATACCACATTTTCATTTCCATGTTAAAGTTCATTTATTTGAAAGACAATCACCAATAAGTCATACTACTCTCAAATTCAACCACTAATAACTACCAAAGTGCTTTCGGTTTGGATATGAGAGTTCAAGGATACTTGGTACACATTTTAATTTTGGTTATGGGGTGATTTAAAGACCTAGGAGGCGGACGGGTTGCCTAGCGCTTAGATCGCCTAGGCAGTGCCTAGGAAAACATTAGGCGTTTTCTTAAGCGGTCTCATTTATTTATTTTTTATTGTACATACTTATTATATTATACAAAGCACATAGTAAATGTAATTTTTTAAAATTTTACATGTAACATCCCCAAAAAAAGGATCTTTTAATAATTAACAAATTCATTTTAAGTATTGTAGAGTTTTAAAATAAATGTCTGATTCTGCCTAGGCGGATGCCTAGGCTCCCAAGACCCAGCCAAATCGAGGCGGTAGACGCCTAGCGCCTAGGTGGGGATTAATCAGACCTAGCAGAGATTTTTAGAGCACATGGTTTCCTTTTCTTACATCTCTTTTCTGAAGCTATGGTTTATTTAAAGTTTCACTGTACGTAGTGGCGGACCTAGGATTTCAAGTGAGTGGGGTTACAAATATTATAATAATAAAATACAAGAAATGTGAAATAAATAAAATTCGATAACATTAAAAAATTAATTAATGTGAAACTTACACAACATGTCATAAAATAAAATATGACAAGTAATCATTTAAGTTCAAGCAATTCAACAAAAGATTCCACAAATTAACTCGTTTAAGAAATATCAGCTAAAACAGGCTTATAGATTTTATCTTTTTACGTTATAAAAAAAACCCCACAACCTTCTAATTCAATAACATTTCAACAAATAATTTGTATTTTTATACCATATTCATGCACATCAAACACCAAGTATCAAGAATTAATCATCAAACCGCGAATCCACCAGGTATACCCATTGGGTCTGAAAATTAGAGTTCCAAGAATAAAATTCCCAATTTCAAAAACTAGTGTTTCAAAAATCAAAAGTAATAGAGATAAATTTCCCTTTAATTGGGCAGGAAGAGTGAAAGGGATACACTAGAATGTGAATTAGAAGAGAGGAGTAGCCTCGTTTTTCTGCAAATATGACGTTGACATTGAGATTTATAAAATCCCCAAATTTCAGAAGTTAGGGTTCAAAATTTAAAACTAATATAGATAAATTACCCCTAGATGGTCACAAGGAGTGAAGGAGAGGTGATGAGAACAAAGAAAATAATCATAATCCGTATAATCCGTACTCCATGTGCGTGAGAGAGAGAGAGAGAACAGCCATAGGAGTTGCCTAAGTATGCCGTGAGAGCAAGAGAGAAGAACCAAATTGCGTAGCAGCCAGGAGAGGGGTAGTTTCTCTGGTTGAGGAGAGTTTGTTCTTGTTTCTCTTTTGTTTTGGAGGGTCTGTTCTGTTGGATGTTGTATTCCATTTGCGCTAAGCAATGAAAGTTTTTATTTACGCCTACCAAATTAGTTTTCTTTTTCCCCTTGAAAATAAGTATCAAATGGAGATTATGTGAGTTCAGTGCACAAGCCGTACCATTCTTTTTTTGGCTATTAAGGTGTATCAACACTTCTATCATCATTGGTTAATGTACTTGTGGCTCTTTGGATATGAAAATAACAGCTTCTTTTTTCAAATTTTATGGCTTTAGCCAGGAACCGAATGCTTCCTGGAGGTTGGTAACAACAATGATATCAGAGAACATGCTTCTATCCATCGATCTTCGATGCCATGTGAAAGAACAGTATGTCACTGAGTTATCTTTAATTTTCATTGAATTCTGGGTATTTAATTTTCTAACGGGCAATGCATAACCAGGTTATTGGCGACAACAATCTTATTATGGGGTCTTCTCATATTGCCCATGACTGCAAAGTCGGCGATAACAATATTTTTGCAAACAATACTCTACTAGCAGGTCATGTTGTGGTGGGGGTGAGGCTTCATTCTGTTTCTTTTGCGGCTAGATATTACATTATTTTAGATAGTTTTACTCTGAGGTACCCATGGATTTAACGTGATTCGTGTTTTTATATGTAGGACTACGTTCACACTGCAGGAGCAATTGTTGTTCATCAATTTTGCTGCATTGGTTCTTATTCATTCGTTGGTGGTGGTTCTGTGGTAAAATTCGCTTCTCTTAGTCATTATTTTATTTCTTCTCTCCATTATAAGGGACATCGTTCATGACATGAACGCTTGGTCTACAACGGGGTTCTTAGGAAGTATAGACTAGGGTGCTGGAGTTATTATTTGGAAGTTGGTATTGTACATATATAGATGCCTGTTGATGTTTATTGAGTAGCTGAAATTGCTAAATTAAGTATTTCCTTATTAAATATACCTTATAATGGGTTTTGTCAAGCAAAGCATTTAGCCTGTAATATCTAAAGAAAAATGTTTGTTCTCCAAGGATTGAAGCTCATTTCTTACAGTGAAGATTCATAAATTATGGTGTCCGGATTGTATGAAAATTGTTCAAGTGTTCAATGCACAACTTAATTCTGTATAACATATATTTAAAGGTTTCACAAGATGTGCCAAAGTACACAATGGTGGCTGGAGAGAGAGCGGAGCTCCGTGGTTTAAATTTAGAAGGTCTTCGTCGGCGCGGTTTCTCAGTTACTGAGGTTGGCTTCTCTTTTTTTCTTCCATAATCATTTTTAGTTAAAAGCTGTTTACTGTGTTTCTATTTGATTAGCGAAAAGAGTTCTTCTCTTTTGTCAAGGAAGGAGCTACTCCATTTATAGACAGTGTCATTCTTTATTATTCTTTGAGGGAGATACAATTGGCATTATTGTTGAACTTCCATACCTATCTTAAGCAGCCTCATTTTTCTCTTTTTCGACCAACAGCTTGTCCGAACTTTGTTTTTTTGGGAATTGTAGTTTTTCTACATCAGTCTGGGCTTCTGAACAATGTTAGAAATGATGGGGTTTCTTGATTCTCTGATTCTATTATGTGTTGGGCTCTTTTGGATACTTAAGAGGATGTATAAATATTGTTTTTGAATCTTTCACTTTTAGTGCACATCAGTGGGTACATTGAACTGAATGAATTTGTTCACTGTATAGCTTGCTTATCATTTTTATGACACTTGAGAGGATGTATATAGCCTGCTTATCATGATTGACATTTAAAATATTATTGACCCTGAAATTTACTACTTGTTTCATAAATGGAATTGGTTTTAAATTTGTTTATATGTTCTAGTCTTGTAAAAGTGCCAGTATTTTTATACCTTTGGCAAGGATCTAGATGAAGAGCCTGAGAGCAGCTTATAGAAAGATATTCATGCCAACTGATGGAAATTCTGGAGGCATAGAAGACCGTCTTGCTGAAGTGGTATTTCCATTTTTTGTTTATATTCTTTTACAAATAACACTAAATTGTGATTTGTGTATATAAACAAACACATTTATATTGCAGGAGCAACATCAAGACTTAGCTCTTGTTCCTGCTGTGTGTTTCATGGTGCAATCAATTCGTGAATCTTTGAAAGAAGACCGTCGCGGAATATGCAAATTCAGATCTCGGACCAGTTCTTGAAAGTGTATAAAAGTATGTCTCGTTAGTCACCACTAATTTTATTTGGAAATATTTCATTGTATGTTTGAATTTGTGAGTTTCTATGTCAGTGGTGCATAGTTAGCCCAAATGGAACCCCTAGCTCTTCAGTATTCATATCCTCACATTGTCAAAAATATACTATATACATATAGTATAGGAGTAAACATTATGTGTTGACAATGCCTGCTGTTTAACTGTTAGTTTCTACCTGCTCACTTGACAGATTCTATCCAACACAATTATCTTTTCCAAGATTTGTAGACATGCTTGGTATTACTCTTTCCTGGCGAGCTTTTGCTTTTGTTGTGAATACAGAGTTGTAGCAGTTGCGTTGAAGACATTATTCCTGAAGGCTTTACATATAGAGAGAGCCTCACAATCGTGTAAGTTGTAGAAGTCGACTTGATATTTACCTCGGGAATCCTAGAGGAAAAATGAATATTCAGAACCAAGTATTTGGCTGACCAAGTCTTCATTTTGTTCAATGTTATTGATGTACATTTAGACTGTAGCAGCTTGATTCCTCACTACTGAATTATCATCTTCTCTTTTATGAAGTCCTATTTACTTCCTTCACCCACTGTGTAGCAGCTTGATTCCTATTTCCTTTTTGGAGGTTTCAGCAAGGAATGCCACAATTGAAATGTATGTGTCTGAAGATGAATCACTCTTTGTCCAGGGTAAATTAGTGTTGAAAAGGACTATTTTAACTGTCGGATAAGCTTACCCATAAAAAAAAAAGGGGGAATAATTGTTGGAAATGCTTTTGACTGGGGCCCTATAAGACAGGTTTATGTTTTCTTGAGGGTATCTTCAAAAATTGCTTTGTAAAACATTAAAATTCATAAAAATTGTCTTATTTTTATTGTAATAATCAAAATTGACGTACTCTCTCTGTTCTATAATTCTATAATATATGACGTTTTAAATAATTTTATTTTTTTCAAATTATTTGGCATTTCATATAATCTAGTAGAATTAGTTATAATTTTTTTAAAATTATTTTTCATGAAAAAATGTTACAGATGAATGAGACTAAAGAGAATGAGATAAGTATATGATAAAAGGGTATTAATGTTGTATTATAGATAATTAATATTATATTTAATGTTATATAATTATTTCTTTAATTTTTGTGTACAATTTTAAAACGTTATATATTATGGGACGGAGGGAGTTCTTTACACTACAAAAATTTGACATTAAACCAGTCAGCAGTCACAAGTCTTAATCCAAGAGAAAAACAATACAATGTGAAGCTTAAATTCACGTTTTCAGAAAGATTGGCTTATCATGGTAATAATGGGCAACTTAGACAACGTTCAATTATTGACCAACTTAATTAAGAAAATATGGATTCTTATTGGTTGTTAATTCTATTAATTTTTCACTCATAATTTAGTTAGGTTATTGAAATGTTAGGAATCTCCTATTCCCAAAAGGGATATCATCTTTCTATTTTTGGATTTCTCAATTCAAATTGAGCCATTTTTATTTTTTTTCCCTATTATTTGTTTTTAGATCTTTAATTTGGACTATAATAAAGCAACTAGAGGATTTTCTTGTTCATTACAAATAAGCACCTTTTTTTAATAAAAAAAGTCCTCAACTTTGGTGCAATTGGCTTCAAAAAGTATAACTATTAACTATTTATAAGCTAGTAGCTATAAGTAACACTATTAATCTTTAAGAAGCTGGCCTATGCATATAAATTAAATACCACTAAGATGGGACAAAAGCAAGTTGCTGAAGATATCCAATTAATGTGCTGTATCCCACTCCACATCTTTGTATTGATTTAAGAATTTAGTTTACTACTAATTTTCTTTCTTCTCCTTTTTCAGTCAGAATTATTTTATTGACAATGGTATCTATTCCCAAGTCATTGGTTCTTTACATTATGGACTAGAAAGACCTTTCTGTTTTGGAAATGGAAGTGAAGGTACAACCAAGAGAATGAATACAAGGTTACAATATTAACCACAATTAATATTTTTGTAAGAGCCCAACTTTTATAAATAAAAATGAATTTTTTATAAATATTATTTTTGAATATTATAGAGTTAATTTGATATAATGTTATAGTTGTGGGTAATATTTATAAATTTTGCAAAGTACGCAAGTTGTTATATAATATTCGATTGGTCGGGGAATATTCGTTTTAACAGAGAATATTCGTACAACGGCACAATCATTGGTGGACCCCACAACGGAATTATTGTCGGATTGAGAAAACGACAAAAATATTTTATTAAAAATAACGGCGGAAGTTTTACCATTGATACTGTTGAACTACTCGGTAATAAAAGTACAGTAACACGTGTGATTGCATAGTAGCACACGGTATTGATTATTAATGCTTATGTGAGAAGTCACTAAGTTTGATTCAGTTATTGTCAGTTAATAATATGAATTATTTAGCGATAATGAAGTTTTGTTTTATTCGTATTATTAACGTAATAAAACAGAAACATCTTTTTATATAATACAGAATACTTTATTAAAGTTATTCAATAAATATAATATATTATATTTTATTTAAAAGATTTTTCTTTAAATATGGACCGTCAGATTAAAGTAATCAATCTGGACCGTTCATGGATTAGTTACTATGCATTTCATTTTTCTATAAATAGCTGCTCATTCCTTCATTATTTCTTACGAATTCACTGAACTCTAGAGAGAGAAACTATAGAGAAAAACTATAGAGAGAGAGAAGAAAAGTTCTTTTTTAAAACGGTAAGTGATCTTATTCTTTCTTATTCATGAAGAGAACTTTTGTTATTCTATTTCTTATTATTCTGTTGGAATAACCGGTATACGCGGTCTACCCTATACTTGGTAACATTCTTCTATTATTTTATGACGCCCCCAAAATAGGTATACAACACCCATTCTGAGTCGCCAAATACATGGTACAGAAAGCAAACTACAACTTCAATAATACAATTGTCGTGCAAAATACGATAACACATACTGTGAGTTTAAATACAAATATTATCTTCTAGACAATATCCACACTCAAATAAGTCCTCAATACAATTATTCAAACACTATTTTACAGAAATAGTGAGGACTGCTAAAACATCTTTCTAGAACCATCACTCCATACCCCGACTAGATTCTGCTATGTTCTCACCTCCTGAGAAGAAAAATAGAACAAAAAGGAAAAGGATGAGCTCAACTAGCCCAGTAAAGAATATTATGACTAAGATAATATACAATAAATTATCATTAGTATTCAACAGGGAAAAATCTGATAGAATATAATCGACAACAAGTTTTAGATCAATAACTGCAGCGAAAACAGCAAACCATTAGAAGAGCCAAGTAGAGAATGAATTCTACTATCGTCTAAGATTTAAAAGTCCATCATCAATATTTTATCCCTGTAACATCAATTAATAATCATCTTTATCCAAATATTCCTCTTTGCACTACAGGCCAAAGATATTCATTTGTATCACCTGTCAGTCATGTTCATCTCAACACCTGTTCATCTTTGCACTACAGGCCAAAGATATTCATCAAGTAATCATACATCTTTGCACTACAGGCCAAAGATATTCAGTAATATCATCATTTAGGACTGAGGATGATGAAAAATATCTTAAAGAGAACGAACCCAGTGAGACAGAAGGACAAATAGTAGGGATTCGTATAACAGTTTATCCAAGATCAATAATACTTCATAATAATCAATTGTGAAGCAGAATTCAAAAAAAAGATCAAAACATGGATACAATCAAAGATAGTAACCATAATAGACATCTTGGACAAAAAGAGAAAATTTTATTTTTCGATGAATAGTGCCGTATTCGTGAATAGTGCCGTATACGTGAATAGTACCGTATACGTGAATAGTAACCCTGACACAAAAAGTTCTAAATTTGATAAAAAAAACTCATATCAATATTTCAGCATAATGATATTGAAGAAAATAATATCATTTAAGAAGAAAATAATATTCCTTACCTCAAAATAACAGTACTTCTAGTCGGAATACTGGTATAAGGCTGAAAGAAACTTGCTCTGATGAATAGAAACTCTCAAAGTATCTAAATACTCACAAAATACACTCAATAATCTAGAGAGAGAAAGAGAGAAAATTTGTTTCTGGTGTGATTTTCAATTCTAACTTAGCCCTCTATTTATAAGAAATTGTTAGCACGCCGAAGCAGACTTAACCTGCAACCTGATGACTTTACCTGCTACTATTTCCACCCGCCACATTTGAATAAAAATCTCAGCACATTTCTTCACCAACCAAGAGTGGGGCCCACCAATTCTAGAATTTTCTACCAAAATGATTAACTCCGAAAATTCAACAATTTCTGAACCAGTCATCTCGTAAAATTTATAATAAATCATACGTTCATTTTTAACGGTTCAAAATTTGTGGACATATACTTAACTTATATATGTATAACATATCCAAAAATTACCACGATCCAACGGTCAGATTAAAAATTATAACCCCCAGAAAATATCTCAAAAACCCTGATTTTTAATACCTCCATTCCGACAAAAATACTAATAAAAATCTCAACATTAACTCCTTCATTTTTAACCACAAAAATATATCCCTCATTTATATCCACATAAAATAAATATTTCCTTATCATATGAATCAATAATTAATTATTCACAAATAATATTACAGAATCACATTTATGACAACCAGGCCGTTCCCAGAAAAGAAGGGGCTTTCCAATAAGGATTTCTCCTTACTGGCGCGCAATTAGATGACCAAACCTCTCCTTAGACATAACTTTCTAGACATTGCCAATAATGTTATCTAATAATATTATTCAAATAATATGAATTATTGATCTGATAAAGAAAAATACTGTGCAGCAACAATTATTGAAACAACAATAATATAAAATATCAACGCAGCAATTATTGAATCAATAAAATAAAATATTAAACAATAACTACTGTAACAATTATTGAGTAGTGCCTTCTTACGTAAGAATCAATAATTGGTGCAATACCGTGTGCTACTGTATTTTAACCACCGGGTATTCCAACACTATTAACGGTAATAACTACGCCGTTATTTATAAACAACTTATACTTGTCGTTTTCTTCATCCAATCGCTTTCCGTTATGGGGCCCACACAAGGCTGCGCCGTTGTACGAATATTCCCCGACAGCAAGAATATTCCACCACCAAACGAATATTCCCCGATAAAATGAATATTTTATAACCACTTGCTTATTTTGCAAAATTTACACATTTCACCCATAACCAAAATATTATATAAAATTAACCCCTTATTATTTACAATAATATTTAGAGAAAATTTGATTTTATTCATTAATAAGCTGGGGTCTTACAACCTCCCCTCCTTATGAAATTTCGTCCTCGAAATTGACGTACGTACCTGATATTTCAAAAAGATGAGGATACCTCGCTTTCATTTCTGATTCCAACTCTCAAGTCATTTCTTCAATAGCATGGTTTCTCTACAAAACCTTAACTTGTGGTATAACCTTTGTGCGTAGGACATGCTCTTTCCTATCCAAGATCTTAACAGGTACCTTCTCGTACGTTAAATTTTTAGCTATCTCGTCTGGTTCTAACTCAATAATGTGGTTCGGGTCTTTAACATATTTACGAAGCATAGATATGTGAAAAATATTATGAACACGAGACATGCTTGGAGGTAATGCGAGTCTATATGTCACATTTCCTATTCGCTCAAGAATCTCAAATGGACCAACAAATCTTGGATTGAACTTTTCTCTCTTCTCAAATCTTGTAACTATCTTCCATGGTGCAACACGTAACAATACATGATCTCCAATATTAAATTTCACGTCCTTCCGATGAAGATCCGCATAACTCTTTTGTCGATCTTGTGCCGTTTGTATACGTTGTCGAATCGTTTGGATCTTCTCTGTAGTTATGCGTACCAACTCTGGTCCCAACAATGTTGCTTCACCCACCTCGTCCCAGCATACTGGAGAACGACATTTTCTTCCATAAAATGTCTCAAATGGAGCCACACCTATGCTCGCCTGATAATTGTTGTTGTAGGAGAATTCCACCAATGGTAGGTACTTATCCCAACTCCCTTTGAGATCTAGGACACAGAGTCTTAATAGATCTTCAAGAGTTTGAATAGTCCTCTCTGATTGTCCGTCCGTTTGAGGATGGTATGCCGAACTGAATCGTAAATCCGTGCCCATAGCTTTCTGCAAGTTAACCCAAAATCGTGAAGTGAATCTTGGGTCACGATCCGAAACTATGGATACTGGCATGCCATGCAATCTCACAATCTCGTTCACATACATACTAGCAAGACGTTCAAGGGAATAAGTCTCACGTATCGGTAAGAAATGAGCAGACTTGGTTAATCTATCAACAATAACCCAAATCGCATCTATGCCTTGAGAAACCTTGGGAAGACCTGTAACGAAATCCATGGTAATGTGTTCCCACTTCTATTTCGGGATCTCAAGTGGTTGCAATGGACCCTTTGGCACTTGATGCTCCGCCTTTACACGTTGACAAGTTAAACACCTCGAGATACACTCCGCGATCTCTCTTTTCATATTGCTCCACCAAAATATATGTCGAAGATCGTGATACATTTTGGTACTCCCAGGATGAATTACAAACGGTGTGTTGTGTGCCTCCATCATTATTCTATGCTTCAAGTCAAAATCGTTAGGAACACAAAGTCTGGAGTTGACTCGAAGTATTCCTTCTTCATCGATTCTTGCTTCTGGAATAGCACCTTCTTGCACTTTCTTCTTCATACGCATCAGCTCTATGTCCGTAGCTTGAGCAGCTTTAACTTTATCGATTAAAGTCGGTTCTACTCGTATATTTGATATCATCATGTGGGTACTTGGAGCCTTCATCTCTATCTATATCCTTTGCAAGTCATACAAAATGGGCCTTTGTGTTAACAACATTGCACTCGTACCCGCATATGATCTTCTACTCAATGTGTCAGCTACTACGTTTGATTTTCCAAGATGATATTGGATGGTATGATCGTAATCTTTCAATAGCTCGAGCCAACGTCGCTGCCGCATGTTGAGTTCCTTTTGGGTGAAGAAATATTTGAGGCTTTTATGATCTGTATAGATCTCCACTTTCTCCCCATACAGGTAGTGTCTCCAGATCTTCAACGCGAAAACGACTGCTGCCAACTCCAAATCATGAGTAGGATAATTCCTCTCATATTCTTTGAGTTGTCGTGAGGCATAGGCTATGACTTTCCCATGTTGCATGAGAACACATCCTAACCCTTTGCCTGAAGCATCGCTGTAGATAACAAATCCATCCGAACCAGATGGTATTGTCAGAACAGGTGCCGAAATGAGTCTCCTCTTGAGTTCTTGGAAACTCTTCTCGCATTCCTCACTCCATACAAATTTTGTATCTTTCCGAGTCAGCTGAGTTAACGGAGTAGCGATTCGAGAAAATCCTTCCACAAATCTCCGATAATAACCAGCTAAGCCCAGAAAGCTACGTACTTCGGTTACCGACTTCGGTTGCTCCCAACTTTGTATGGCTTCAATCTTCACCGGGTCGATAGATACTCCATGTTTTGACACCACATGCCCAAGGAATGCTACTTCCTCAAGCCAGAACTCGCATTTCTTCAGTTTGACATATAGCTTGTTTTCACGAAGCCTTTGCAATATCAGCTTCAAATGGCGCTCATGATCTTCACGGCTTTTGGAATAGATGAGGATGTCATCAATAAAGACAACAACGAACTGATCCAAATATTCTTTGAATACACAGTTCATCATATCCATGAAGGCAGCAGGAGCATTAGTCAATCCAAAAGACATGACTAAGAATTCATAATGCCCGTACCGAGTTCTGAAGGCAGTCTTTGGAATATCCTCAGTTTTAATCTTCAGCTGATGATATCCAGAACGAAGATCGATCTTTGAAAAGAATTGTGCTCCTTGCAACTGGTCAAACAGGTCATCAATGCGAGGTAGCGGATACCTATTCTTGATAGTGACATGATTCAATTCTCGATAGTCGATACAAAGTCGCATACTCCCGTCTTTCTTCTTTACGAATAACACAGGAGCACCCCAAGGAGATGTACTAGGACGAATAAAACCGATGTCCAACAACTCCTGTAGTTGGACTTTTAACTCCTGAAGTTCAATAGGAGCCATTCGATATGGGGTTTTAGAAATGGGTTTTGTACCGGGTTCAAGGTCAATAAAGAATTTAACTTCACGTTCTAAGGGTAGACCAGGAAGTTCTTCAGGAAAAACATCGGGAAATTCTCTAACAATAAAAATATTATTCAAATCTGACTTGTCTTTGTTCAAATCCATAATATGGGCTAAGAAAGCTTGACATCCGTTTTTCAATAAACGAATAGCTTTGTGGCTTGATATGACAGTGACTGATTTTAGTGGTTTAGTAGTTTGAATTCATATGACAGGTTGGTTAGGAATATGAAAACTAATAACCTTACGAAAACAATCAATTTTAGTATGATGAGTGGTTAACCAATCAATTCCTAAAATCACATCAAAAGAAAGTATCTTTAAAGAGATAAGATCAACAGATAATGTGATAGTGCCAACTTGAATCATGCAAGATTTATAAACTGTAGATGTAACGAAGGTTTCACCCAACGGAGTTTCAACAGATAAGTCAAAGTCCAATTTCTCCGGAGTCAAGTTTAAACGTTGAGCACAAGCAGGAGAGATAAAAGAATGGGTAGAACCGGTATCTGGTAAAGTATAAACTTCGCAAGAATTCAAGATTAGCTTACCCGTGATCACCTCGTTCGGGTTTCTCGCGTTTTGGCCAGTCACGACAAACGCTCTTCCAGGAACCGCTGATTTTGACTTATCCGGGACAGCTTTTGGAGTCACCATCCCCGCTGAACTTGGTTTTGCTACAGAACACTCTCGAGCTATATGACCCTCCTTTCCATAGTTATAACATACATTGGATTGGATTGTTGTGGGCAATTTGGGCTGATATGTCCCTCTTTCCTACATTTGTAACATACGACCGGTGGTCGTTCTCCTCTCCTAAAAACAGTTGATGTTTGTGCTGACGTCTTCACGTTATCATTGTTGTACCTTCTCTTCTTGAAATCTCCTCCCGACTCGCTCCTTTTATTATCACGACCACGATTACCACCAGAGTGGTTACCGATTTTGTCCGAATATTTTTCTCCCTGCTGGTTTTCATTGTTTCGATGACTGCCGCCACCGGTATGACCCTGGTTGTGGTCCCTCGGTTGCACATACTCATTATCTCGCTCTAATAATTGAGCCCTGTTTACAACATCTGAATATAAAAAAAATTTATGAGAGATAAGATATTGTCGAATCTCGGGTTTTAGACCTCTCAGAAATATCCTTGTCATTCGTTCCTCATTTTCGACCAAATGAGGTGCAAACCTGGATAACTCTGCAAACTTCGCCTCGTACTGGGACACCGTCATGTTGTTTTGTTCCAGTCTGATAAACTCCACCTCCTTCATATGACGAATACTTTCAGGAAAGTACTTGTCATTGAACAGTTTTTGAAATGTTTCCCAGGACATGTTGAGTGCGTCAGGCTGGGTACGCTTCACAGACTCCCACCAGTAGTCTGCCTCACCGCGGAACATAAAGGTGGCGAATGGAACCTTCTGTTCCTCCGTGCATCCCAAGACATCGAATATCTTGGTAATTTGCTTGACCCACGTTTCCGCCATGATCGGATCCGGCTTTCCCTTAAATTCTGGTGGTCCCAATTCTTTGAACTGCTTGGCTGTGACAAACCGCGCGTTGTTATCATTTCCACCTGTATTCTGCACACGAGTCTCCCTCGTCTGATTTTGCATGAACTGCAAAAAGCTCCTAAACATTCCATCATTCATCGTTTGCTCGGTAACGTTGTTTACAGGAGGAATATTGCCTTCCTGTTGCACGTTCCCCTGGGTGGTGATCAAAGGTGTCTCCACGGTCTGATTTACTCCATTATTAACGTTCTCAGCTGCCATTCTTAAATACTGCCATAAAACAAGGGTTAATAGTCATGTCATATATTATCCCTATACTCTGACCGACCAAATAAACACCAAATAAACTTAGTCAGGTCATACTAGCGAAGGAATTCCCCGTCTCTCCCCTCCTAGTTCTTGTCTCACATCTCAGCCAGGGATCATATCCCTAAGCTCTGATACCAACTGTGACGCCCCCAAAATAGGTATACAACACCCATTCTGAGTCGCCAAATACATGGTACAGAAAGCAAACTACAACTTCAATAATACAATTGTCGTGCAAAATACGACAACACATACTGTGAGTTTAAATACAAATATTGTCTTCTAGACAATATCCACACTCAAATAAGTCCTTAATACAATTATTCAAACACTATTTTACAGAAATAGTGAGGACTGGTAAAACATCTTTCTAGAACCATCACTCCATACCCCGACTAGATCCTGCTATGTTCTCACCTCCTCAGAAGAAAAATAGAACAAAAAGGAAAAGGGTGAGCTCAACTAGCCCAGTAAAGAATATTATGACTAAGATAATATACAACAAATTATCATTAGTATTCAACAGGGAAAAATCTGATAGAATATAATCGACAACAAGTTTTAGATCAATAACTGCAGCGGAAACAGTAAACCATTAGAAGAGCCAAATAGAGAATGAATTCTACTATCTTCTAAGATTTAAAAGTCCATCATCAATATTTTATCCTTGTAACATCAATTAATAATCATCTTTATCCAAATATTCCTCTTTGCACTACAGGCCAAAGATATTTATTTGTATCACTTGTCAGTCATGTTCATCTCAACATCTGTTCATCTTTGCACTACAGGCCAAAGATATTCATCAAGTAATCATACATCTTTGCATTACAGGCCAAAGATATTCAGTAATATCATCATTTAGGACTGAGGATGATGAAAAATATCTTAAAGAGAACGAACCCAGTGAGACAGAAGGACAAATAGTAGGGATTCGTATAACAGTTTATCCAAGATCAATAATACTTCATAATAATCAATTGTGAAGCAGAATTCAAAAATAAAGATCAAAACATGGATACAATCAAAGATAGTAACCATAATAGACATCTTGGACAAAAAGAGAAAATTTTATTTTTCGATGAATAGTGCCGTATTCGTGAATAGTGCCGTATACGTGAATAGTACCGTATACGTGAATAGTAACCCTGACACAAAAAGTTCTAAATTTGATAAAAAAACTCATATCAATATTTCAGCATAATGATATTGAAGAAAATAATATCATTTAAGAAGAAAATAATATCCCTTACCTCAAAATAACAGTACTTCTAGTCGGAATACCGGTATAAGGCTGAAAGAAACTTGCTCTGATGAATAGAAACTCTCAAAGTATCTAAATACTCACAAAATACACTCAATAATCTAGAGAGAGAAAGAGAGAAAACTTGTTTCTGGTGTGATTTTCAATTCTAACTTAGCCCTCTATTTATAGGAAAATGTTAGCACGCCGAAGCAGACTTAACCTGCAACCTGATGACTTTACCTGCTACTATTTCCACCCACCACATTTGAATAAAAATCTCAGCACATTTCTTCACCAACCAAGAGTGGGGCCCACCAATTCTAGAATTTTCTACCAAAATGATTAACTCCGAAAATTCAACAATTTCTGAACCAGTCATCTCGTAAAATTTATAATAAATCATACGTTCATTTTTAACGGTTCAAAATTTGTGGACATATACTTAACTTATATATGTATAACATATCCAAAAATTACCACGATCCAACGGTCAGATTAAAAATTATAACCCCCAGAAAATATCTCAAAAACCCTGATTTTTAATACCTCCATTCCGACAAAAATACTAATAAAAATCTCAACATTAACTCCTTCATTTTTAACCACAAAAATATATCCCTCATTTATATCCACATAAAATAAATATTTCCTTATCATATGAATTAATAATTAATTATTCACAAATAATATTACAGAATCACATTTATGACAACCAGGCCGTTCCCAGGAAAGAGGGGGCTTTCCAATAAGAATTTTTCCTTACTGGCGCGCAATTAGATGACCAAACCTCTCCTTAGACAGAACTTTCTAGACATTGTCAATAATGTTATCTAATAATATTATTCAAATAATAAAAATTATTGATCTGATAAAGGAAAATACTGTGCAGCAATAATTATTGAAACAACAATAATATAAAATATCAACGCAACAATTATTGAATCAATAAAATAAAATATTAAACAATAACTACTGTAACAATTATTGAGTAGTGTCTTCTTACGTAAGAATCAATAATTGGTGCAATACCGTGTGCTATTGTATTTTAACCACCGGGTATTCCAACAGTATTAACGGTAACAACTACGCCGTTATTTATAAACAACTTATACTTGTCGTTTTCTTCATCCAATCGCTTTCTGTTATGGGGCCCACACAAGGCTGCGCCGTCGTACGAATATTTCCCGACAGCAAGAATATTCCACGACCAAACGAATATTCCCCGACAAAATGAATATTTTATAACCACTTGCTTATTTTGTAAAATTTACATATTTCACCCATAACCAAAGTATTATATAAAATTAACCCCTTATTATTCACAATAATATTTAGAGAAAATTTGATTTTATTCATTAATAAGCTGGGGTCTTACATATTCTGTTGGAACATCTTGTCTGTGTGTTTTACACCGGACCTGGTTCCGTTTTTATTATTATTCTGTTGGAACATCATGTCTGTGTGTTTTACACCGGACCTGGTTCCGTCTTATTATTATTCTGTTGGAACATCTTGTCTCTGTGTTTTACACCGGACCTGGTTCCATTATTTATTATTCTGTCGGAATATCCTGTCTGTGCATTTACGCCGGACCTGGTTCCATTATTTATTATTCTGTTAGAATAACATGTCTGTGCGGTCTATCGCATGTCGGGTGATTTCTTTTGTTATTCCATTCTTTATTATACTCAGTTGGCTAAGTTTTAACTTCTATACTCTATGAAATTACTGGAATATCGTTGATAATTGTGTTTCATCCAGTATCTTTTCATGAAAATGTTATTCTAATCATTCTTGAATTTTACTCCACAAACCAGTATCGTGTTGACAATTTGGACTTTGTTAATTCTTGGATAAATTAATTCTTGAACTTATTTTATTGAATTCTTATATCATTGTCATCATCCTCATGTTTATAAAATGTTGAAAGTCATTTGTGGCTTGTAGTGCATAGATGGACTTTGTATGATTATGACCAGGAATTATTCGGTATAATCATGACCGTAATGTTACAAATGATGTGGTAAAAGTTCTCATTGGCCCGTAGTGCATTGATAGACAGTTGTTGGCATGATCATGACCATTAATGAATACACGAATATCCTTGGCCGTAGTGCAGGGGTGATTCGATAGTGTGGATTATTTTATTAAGCTGAGTCCCAGCGATAACAGTGTTGAAAAACCTTTTAAATCATAGAAGATAGTAGATTTTATTTTCTACTTGACTCTTTTAATGGATTGCTTGTTCCGCTGCAGTTAAACTTGATGTTCATTATATTTTATCAGTTTAACACTGGTGAAGGCTAATGATAATTTATTCTGCATTATCTTAGTCATAATATTTCTTACTGGGCTAGTTGAGCTCACCCTTTCTTTCACTGTTCTTTTCAGGAAATGAGAATATAGTTGGGACGAGTCGGGGAACAGAGTGATGGACCAGATGATAGTATTAGTAGTCCTCACTATTCTGTTAAATAGTGTGACAATAATTGTAATGAGGACTCCTTTTGAGTTTGTATAGTCTCTAGTAGACAATAATTGTATTCAAACTCACAGTTATGTTTTGTCGTATTGTACACGACAGTTGTATTTGTATTCTGTACCATGTATCTGACGACCCAAGATGGGTGATGTATACCAAATTTTGGGGGCGTCACAATTTCCTCCGTTACTTAATATAAATCGTTTTATAAATCGTTTTAGAAAAATATTTTTGTTTCTTAATATAAGTCGTTTGAGAATTTCAAGTAAGTATTAATTGTTTAGTTTCCAATATTACTCTAAGTATTAAATGTAGCTTTGGTTCTCTCACTATTTTCTGTCCAATAAATAACAATCTCTTATTCAAATACAAGGGCAATATAGACAATTGATATTATAATTAATGCTATATAATCATTACCTTAATACTTGTGCACAACTCTAAAACGATCTATATTAAGGAACGGATTGAGTATTATATATTGCGAATGTTTACGTGAATAAGTATTAGTGCTTAATTTTTTTGGAGAGATGCGTAATAAATGGAACCCTCCTATAATTCTGACCAATCTCATGTACATGAATAAACTTCGTAATCGTAATTCAACAGTAAATTTATAGCATGAATCTTAAGTATATACTGGTGGGGTAAGTAGCTTTTTATTAATTTTGTAGAAGTTTCAACATGTTATAGACCTTTCTTCGAAGTAATACTCTTCCTCCTTCTCACTAACATATATATACAAATTAAACAAGAGAAACTAAAATTTGTATCTTTTCTCTCTTTTATTGAGATAATATCAGCACCCAAATTCAATGAATATATAGTAGGAGTCATAATCATTGACATTGACTGATCATTACAAAAAGATGGAACTTTAGGGGAAGGAACTAACTAAGACATTGAACCACTAAAAGCCAATATTACTAAAATAAATCACCCAATCATATATGGAACTTGAAAAGGGGAGGGGCATGGTTTCATTGAATTTCTTTCTTATTAAAAATGGTATTGGCTGTTCAACATCTACTTTTGAAGTCTTCATTTTCTTTGCATACTTTGGACCTCTTCTAACTTCTTCCAAGTCTCCTAACTACTCCCTTCTGTAAATGAGTTATCAAAAATTTGTGATGGATGTAAATTTTTTAAACTATGTAAAGAACTTGTATGCAAGAAAGTGATGTATATTATTAGACAGTTGGACCTAGCTGCCTGCTTTGGTTCTTATATTTACAGCTGACTGATGTACACTCTAGCACACAGGCATATACTATTCCTCATCCAAAGATGAGAATTCCATTTGATTTTTCATAATAGTTAAACATAACTCAAAATCTAATATTGAAAAAAGTTGTCAGATTCAGAAACTGTAAAAAAGTCAAATGAGATTCTTATTACCGGACGAGAGAGTAAAGGTGAGAACACAAGTTGGAAAAATATCTAACACAAAACAATATATATCCATCCAATCATCTCTGCTATTGGTGCTAGTTCATTTTTAATAAACCCCACCTGACACTATCATCAATCATCACCATCATTCATCACCACCATCTGTATATCACCAAACATACTTATTTGTTAATCAATACAATAGAGCTTTTCATCTATTTTCTCTCTTTATCTCTGTGGGAGGCTTCTTGTATTGTGATTGTGTGTGATTGAAAATGGGAAGAAAGTGCTCACATTGTGGGAACATAGGTCATAATTCAAGAACTTGCACAACTTATAGGGGAGGTACTAATATTGCTGCTACTACTAGTATTGGACCAAGGCTTTTTGGTGTGCAACTTCTTGATATATCTACTTCTTGTTCATCTGCATCTCAATTTATTTCCATGAAGAAAAGTTTCAGCATGGATTGCTTAATGTCATCACCTAATTCTCCATCATCTTCATCGTCTTCGCGAGTTTCTGTCAATGAAATTTCTGATAAGACTTCTATTGGTTATCTCTCTGATGGTCTCTTGGCTCGAGCTCAGCAAAGAAAGAAAGGTATGCATTAGACTGTTTATTTTCAGTGTTCATGTCATTATTTTCTTGTTTATCATGTATAACCTATTTATTTTTTTCACTTGTATCATTCTATAATGAAAATGGGATTTTTTTAGAGGTATTTGTGAAATAAAAAACAATTTCGCCGGTTGAATTTTTAGGAGTCCCATGGACCGAGGAGGAACACAGGACATTTCTAGCCGGACTACAAAAATTTGGCAAGGGTGACTGGAGGGGAATCTCAAGAAACTTTGTTACTACAAGAACTCCCACCCAAGTTGCCAGTCATGCTCAAAAGTTCTTTCTCCGACAGGCAACTCTTGACAAGAAGAAGCGACGCTCCAGCCTTTTTGACATGGTACATACAACAGACGTGCAGTATTTCTATCGAAAATGAAAATCTCATTTGACTTTTTAACTTTCTAATAAAGACTTGTTTAAGACATATTATCTTTCAAAAAAGGTCATAAAGTCCAATTACACCCTCATTAAATCTCACATTCCCCACATTGAGTTTGACAACTAATAATTTTACAATATTTCCATGACAGGTTAGTACTTCAAATCTGAAGCCAAGTGATTTAACTGCAGGTCAGCAATATCTTAGCATAACAACAAGCTCATTTGATGAAGCTCATCAAGATAACAACATTCTGCCAATGATAGACCTCAATATATGTGGACGAGAAGTCGAAACAAGAAACCAAGAAATCGACTACTCTCAACCAGTATCTCACCATCATTCCATTTCCATTTGGCCATACAAATCAGTGAGTTCTTCAGCTACAACTCCTGATTTAGAGCTTAAACTCCTGCTCCAAACCCAATCGACCAAAATAAATCATCCGAGAGTTGCCACTTAACCGGAGCTATTAGTGCTATTTGACTCGAATATATCACTAGAGAAATCAGTTTAACTTAATCTTTATCTCTACTAAGTACTCATGTTATTAATTGTTCAGTAAGTACATTATTCTAAAGAGGGAAACTTCTTCATTTTTCTTCTCCTTATTTTCCTAATAATTTGAATGACCAACTATATGTTAATGATATATTTTTTTAATGAGAACCCAAAATTTTTTAAGGGCTTATGAATTCAATAAGTTGGATTTATGTTTGAACTTTGAACCAATGTTGCATAGTTTATCTTAATGCTTAAATAAATAAATGTAGTGCTGCAGAATTTGATATACTATATATATCATATTTGTCAATGGCAACAATGTCATCCTCACTACCACCACATTTTAAAAGAAATTACTTTTAGAATCCATACCTAACTACTTTGTGGATTGTGCACTCAAATAGGAGTAAATAAAGTGATAACATCCTTGGTTATTATTAGGACTATGCAAATATTTCGGTTTTCCGGATCGGACCGGACCGGACCGAACTGGCCGGTTCAAATCGATACCAGTTTTTTGCCGATTTTTCGGTACCTGTTTCGGTACGGCATTTTTATTGTTCGGTATTATCAAACCGGACGGGTATATACCGATTTTCTAATTTTCTTCTTATTATTAATAAATAATTAATAATAATAATAAAATAATAATTATAATAATAAAAATAATAATAATTATATTAATTTTTGGTAAAAACTAACCGCTTATCGGTCCAACTGCTAGTATCAAAATTTGGCCGATTTCGATACCGGTTCGGTTTGGCCGATATTTATCGATTGCACACCCCTAGTTATTATTATATGTGTATGTCTGCATGTCTATGTCTTGTCAAGTGAAGGAAGCGATGCACATCTCTAAAGAAGTGCGTAAATAATTATCGGTAATATTTTAATTTCTGAAAAATGGTAGATATGCATATTGTTAGTAGTAATAGTAATATACATTATCCATCACCTTACCATAATCAATAAAATTCCTCTGCTTGACACTTGAAGTTTAATAGCAAATCTTGCTGGAAAAAAAAAACAGAGTAGGATCCATGCAGAACATATGCATACAAATGGATGTATTTATTGGTGTACCTGATTAGGTAAAGACAAGAATTGGCATATTAATTTTGTGCCCTTGCATAGGTACAATAATGGACCACTTATGTATAACTCTTCTCCTGGGTATAAATCATTAAATGTGCTATCTGGATATACTCCATATACACCATAGATAAAAACATAAAGCTCAACTATACTAATTAAACATTAAACTTGTCAGTTTACTGCAATAATCTTTGAAACATGCAGTAATAAACTTGGAAAGAGAGCAAAATTCATATGGGAAACTTCCAACATGAAATTTTTAGTTTTACACAATTTCAAAATTTTGGGTTTCTTTTTAATACTCCCTCCGTTCCTAAAAGATTGTCGTTTTAAGAAGTAATTTTTGTTCCAAAAAGATTGTCGTTTTGAATTTATCAATACACATTAGCTATTTTTTCTCTACTTTACCCTTATTTAAAGCTTTCTCTTATTTAAAACTTTCTTCCCTTCCCAATCATTCTTATTCAATTCAATGCTATAATCCAAGTAGTAATTGATTGAATAAGAAGTAATTGGTTGAATTGAATAAGAAACATTAGGAAGGGAATACTAGATCGAGACAATTAATAAGGTTAGTATATTATTTTCGCTAGGTATTAATTATATTCCTTAATACGTGTGTATTAACCTTAAACGACAATCTTTTAAGAACAGAGAGTATATTTTAAGGTTGAAGCAAGTAGTAAAAAGGTCGCCATGGCTGTAAATTTTGTTAGATACTCATATATTTTAAAGACAAAGAACAGCTCATGGGATTCTTGAATTCCCAATAAATGTTACAACTTGACTGGTTTTAGTCTCTCTCTCTCCTTGTAGCCTTCTAGCTAGTCCTAAAACGGAGCGGTTAGTATGAAGTTAATTTTGATCAATTGATCAATACAATATTAATATACAGGTCGGGAAGTGATCTATCTGCGTGTCAGTATTGTATTAATTAATTGACCAACTTAAGATAAAGTTAAGTTTGTGACAACCGAATACTCCTAAAACCATGTTTTACTCTGTTTCTACCGGTTGATATGTTTATTGATATACATGCATGGTTATTTTGTCACATTCCATTATGAAAATATATAGTATTAAAAATTATAATTTTTATACTACTAATTCACGTTATGAAAATTATTTTCATTTCAAGACATACTTATTTAAAAATCTTACATATAATACAAATAATAAAAATTTTAATTTACAAATTGCAACTATACATAAAAAATACGTAAATAACTACTATTACATATGTTAAACTAAAAATAAATAAAATTGTGGACTTAATTACATTAATTAAAAACATTTTAATAACTCGTTATAAATAAAGTTTTAACATCATTTATGTTTATTGTATTATCAATGATTATCAATGATTATATCGTCTTTCATATTAATTTGTATAAAGTTAAGGGAACTATGAATTTGTAAAAAGATATATATTATGTAATATTATACGTACAAGTGACTAAAATTCATAAAAACATATTATATTATGTTATATTATATTATTCACTTACAACTTTATTATATGCACTACAAATTGATATTTAGTATATATAAAATATAATTTGTGTTCATATAAACTCACATGCATATTTTGATGGTCTGTAACTTGTTCTATGCGTGGGTCTTCAAAATATGCATGTGAGTATATGTAAATAGTATGTGAGCGGTCGTGCTGTTTACTCTTTGAGTGTCTGAAATCATTAAAAACACACTGTGAAATTATAAATAAATAAAAAACACTAATATAATAGTCTCCCGTCCTCAAAAAATATGATTAAATATACAAATTTTTTTATTTTCAAAATAACGAGTTAAATTACATAAAATAAATGGTAATTATGTCATTTAGTAAATTTATTAGTATAAAAAAATAAGAGTACTCGTCATTTTATGTAATGTAATCTTGTGGGGCCACTAACGATAAATTTAATTTTTATTATTTTTTTATTTTTTTAATACGTGTGAAAAATATGACCCTAAGAAAAGTAAAAAGATAATACGAAGAAAAACAAAAATATAATACCTGAATACTACAACCAACGTTACAAAAAATGTACGTGTATGTATTAGCATCTAATAAAAAGACAAAATTTGTGTCTTTTTGCCGGTTGGTCCATTGAAGTAGGACCATGAAAGGCATGCATGGTAATTGGCATACACTAGAAGAAGACTTTTCTTTTTCATATCCAAGGGTAAAAAAGTAAAACTCTTTTCGTACTTTTTTATTTGTCATTTGTAGAATTCAAGAAAATATTAATAACTTATTTTTTCATATTATTCCTATATTAAATATTTAATTATTATTTTTTTTAATTTTTTAATAAATTTTAAAAGAATAATATTGAGATTTTATAACTAAGTTAGTCAATTAAATAAAATATTAATTATATTTTTTAATTTTTGTATTTTCTTAAAAATGTCAATTAAAAAAGAAGGAACACTATTCAAAGGATTTTTAGTTTTGGACAAGGAGAAAAATATCCATAGGACATACATCCCAGTCCAATGCACAACTTGGCCCACTTTATTATCTTATATCATTAGCTTTCAAGAATGATAAATGACCTTTGAACTACCAGCCATCAGCCATTTATATCTTATACAATACTGGAGTAAGGGGCTCTTTGATTACAGTTGAACGGCTGATTGATTCAGTCATTCTATGCGTTTGTTTTGAAAAAAATAGTCTGAATGGCTGAACCTGCTGGCCAGTCAGACGATTTTGAGCTGAATGGTTTAGTCCAATTTTTTTGGCTGAATTGTTGAATGAGCGGCTGAATGAATTTTTTTTTTTTACAATATTAACTATTATATTAAATAATATTAAATAAATTTACGATAATTTTTTAAATTTTTTTAGAGGGAAAAAATAATAAAAATATGTTATTCAAATGTTTCAGATATGTCAATTATTAAACAACTTTTTTCATTCAGATCCAGCTTATTCAGATTTAGATTCATCCAGATTTAGATTCATTCAGTTTTTATCAAACACCCCATAACTCTAAATATTAAGACCTAAGGGTACTTACCGGTTGTTGTTCTTTCTAACTAAGGCTTAAAATGGATGGTTCGAACTTAATTCGTAACTGTTGGACTAAAAGTTCGATTCCAAATATAAACGATTTAAATATGAACAAATTTTAAAGTTCGATAAATTACTCGAACTTTTTTAAATTATATTTTTCTGTTGATACTCTGATCATATTCGCTCGAAAAGTTCAAACTTCTCGACCTCGTTTCGAGATCGTATTCTACTTAGTACCTAAACGAAACTCAATCAAACTTTATTTTAAACTCGATAAATTTTATGAATCAAATATGAGCAACTCAATACTTGACTCGACTCGGTTCATTTATCCCCCTATTTCTAATTAATGTTCCTTAAAAGAACATTAAGAAAGTTAAAAGACCTTCAAATATAGGCTTAATTTATGTGTCTTTGTATATTTATATAATTTCTTTGGCTTTTCAGCTATTTTCTATATCTAATTTCTATTACAGATAAATTCATACGGTTAAGAAAATGAAATGAAATCTCAAAAAATTGCAAGAGAATTATCAAGACTTCCGTTACATGACATGGAGTATTGCGACAAATTAATATAAATTTAGAAATAAACTTTAAATGTAATGATATTTCAAGTTGAACATCATCATCACTAGTAAAGCCTTATCCAAGCCTTAATAACATTCATTTTCTAGAATAGATTTTAGTTAAGCTACACGTATACATATACATAAACATACATACATATACAGAGAGAGTTGTTTGTTGGTAGGTCACCTCATGAAGAATTTGTGCTTTGAAATTATGTTACCACTACTAAATTTGCTGTTTATTTATTTATTTTCTCCATTCTAAGCCTGTTTATGAGTATATTGCAGATAAGTTAACTTCACGACAAATTTGTCAATTGACCAATACAGTACTAACAAGTAAAGAAATATCTCCTCCCGATTTGCATATCAACACTATATTAGTCAATTGACCAAAATTAATTTTATGCTAACTACTCCCGTATAACATATGCTCGAAATTGTGAGAATAAGAAACCGACACACCTCCGTGCTTTATTAGCTTGTTCTGTTGCCATCACAGGCAAGGATAATTTAACACAAAAAAACAAAGCTTGTTCATTTGGTTGGAAGAAACAAACAAACTACCACCTTCTAGGGTTTTCTTTTTGTCTAGTTATGCTCATTATCATTAATTCCTCCAATTGCAACTTGTCTTTTAAACTTTAAATTCCAAACCACAAATAGTAGGGACCACCACTCTCTCTCTCTCTCTCTCTCTCTCTCTCTCTCCCCATCTCACCATTAGCATAACTTAAGGTAAATAAGTCTATGCAACTTTTATTGAGATGGTGATCCAGCAAGAAGAGGACAAACCATTCAGCTGGAAAGTTCATTAAGTCCTTGTACATTCAAATGACAATGATATGTCAAATATACCAACCAGGCAGAAAGAAGTTGATCACATTTTATTATGTATGTACAATACAATGCTTCTTATGAAGAGGAACTGAAACAGAAAAAAGGGGTAAAGAACAAGAAAGGCATATGAATATGAATGTATATTAAGAAGCTGAAAAAAATGAAATGAAGAGCATTACAAAATTGACACCATTTAACAGGGTAGGTAACTGAGGTGGCAGTGAACATCATGACCAGAAACATATGCAAAAGATATATGGGCACATATAGATCATGCTACTAATATTCCACCCTGCTCTCCTTTGTACAGTCCCAGTTAGTGTATTCATTGGCTCACCTGGTCAGAAGTATATGTATATAGGCGAGGGCTGAGCATTGTGTAGAATGAACAAAGAGTTGCTGCTCAGTCGACCTGCTTGGCACTCTTAGGCACCTGTTCCCCAGAGTACAGAAGCCCATCAGATATAATAATCTGAAATTTGCAATTTCTGATCCATATATTTAATTTTAGAATCACGAATCATGTGAGCCGTGGACCATCAAACTAATAAGCTTAGCGCTGTCTGACCGAGCCATGTCTCCTTTATATCCAATCTGGGACGAGAAATAGACACCTTAAAACTCTATTATTATAACTCCACATAAATTAAGGCAGGTGTTTCTGTGAGAGAATGAGGAATCTATTTTGATTACCTCATTTGGAATATCAGGTGAGAACCACCTCAGTAGAACTCCAAGACGTACCACAGCAGGAATTAGCTTGAACAGTAATGGTGTTGTCACCTGCATAACTACCATGTGAGCATACATTAATGTAATTGGAAATAAATGACTCAAGTAAGTTGCACAATAAAATATCAAAATCGCTTTATTTTGACCTCCTATGAGTATCCTGTTGCCTCTTTAGGGAAACAGATTCTCATATCAAATAGACCAACTATATCTAATTAAGATGATCAGGTCCGTCTCAATTACAAAAATAAATAAATTACAAGGAATGACACCGTGCCATTTTAAGAAAGAAAGAAATAAGCTGGCATAAGCAAACTGCATAGCATACTTGTTCAAAAAACAAATTACCTAATTAAGCATATATTGCAAGAAAAAAGTTGATTCTGACTATGCTTTTCTCTGTAATACTACTATCTGGTTTCCAATTATCCAAAGACATTAATACTTGAGCAAAATTTCAAAGTTTGAAGGTTAATTTGCTTGAGATAAACTATTGACAACTGCATGCTTGTCAAACATTAAATACCCTATTCATGTCAAATCCACACTAGCTGAGCTGTATCATCATTCATATTCTTGCCATTCCTCCACTCACCGATTAACACTTGGAACATTTAAACTATCATTAGCAGCTCACACTCTTCGTCTAACTCCAGTTTCAATCAACTTAGTAACTATTAGCAAACATAGATGGTCCATACCAGATTGGAAAGGGTCACACTTCGGGTTTTTTTTCTTTTTCTTTTTGTTAGTTGCGCTGCTCAAAGATATAATCATAACAAGGAATCTCTGGCATGTAAGAGTGTGTTTTTTTTGGAGCTAAGTTTTGGCATAAAAGATTGTTATTGTGTTATTGATAAGGATTAACCAGTAGTGACACTGCCAGAGCAAACACCAACCTGCATAAAACCCGCCCAAAGAATGATATGAAACCATGAATCAACAGTATAAGTTGCAAGAAAACTAAACTTGTAACATACCAGGCTAAGAGTTGTTGTTCCGAGAAGCAGTAGATACAATTTACCCTGCGATGATGCAAATTTTCATTACATCGTTTAATTGAACCTTTACTAAAAGAAATAATTTATTGGTTGAGAAGGATTTATGCAATTTATATATTCCTCTTATCAATCACATAAGCTCATGGTCTTCTCAGCTACAAACACTTCCCAGTATATATTTACAACTACACACTCCAGACTAACATTACAAACTACTGTACTCTTCAAGATAAAACTGTGTAATAAGAGCTTATTAAAATATATGCTCTTTATAAAATAGAGGCACTTTTTAAAACAGAGCTTAAATGTAAAAAAGTTGTTTGATAACTACTATGTATAGTATGTCTTAATATAACATTTTACTATTTTACCCTTAAAGTCAGTTTATACAAACTTGAGTGAGTGTAATAATATAATAAATATTGAATAATTAATAGAAATAAAATCACCAAGAGTGTATAGTCTAATAAAATACGGTGGTGGTGGATGGTGGTGATGGGTGGTTGTGGTGAATGGTGGTTGTGGGTGGGGAGTAGTTGTGGTGGTGGTGGGTGGTGGGTAGGTGGCGGTGATGAGGGATGGTGGTGGTGAAGTGAAGAATTAAAAAAATAAATTAAGGTAGTAAGGGTAAAAATGTAATGAGAGCCTCTTTTTCTAAAAAGACTTGGTTCATTGTCTTTTTTTTTAAGAGCCAAAAAGAGGCCGAGTAAAATTTTAGCAAACAAGATGGGCTCTGCGCAAATACAGAGCGAATAAGAGACTAGGCCAAAAAGAGCTTATCAAACACTACCTAAAAGGTGTTAAAAATCATTCACAAACGTTCTTTAGATTAGAACAATACCTCGACTAGCTTAAGATTAGAAGCACGACTTAGAAGAACAAAAGCAAATTCCCCAATCTGTGCCAGAGACATTCCAACCTACAAATAAAATAACTAAGGCTCCTTGAAAGAACTTTAAACTAAAATAAAAAATAAAAAATCCAATGTAATAAAACAAATCAAGCAGTTTGGCAAATTCTTACAAGAAGAGAAGCCTTGTTGTTGTATCCAAATCCTTTAACTACTGTCGCTACAACAACAGTTTTAATAATGATCACAAGTATAACGGCTGCTAGTAAAATATCAATGTGATTCCAAAGGAAATGAACATGAACAAGCATCCCAATGCTGGCAAGGAAAAGAGCCGCAAAGAAGTTGCGTATGGGTTCAACCTAGAATAAAGTGAACTGTAAATCGTAAGATAAGATATGAGCTTTAATTTACAAGGGGTAAACTTCAAAATATGATAAAACAAACTAGTGATACTTTAAAACTAAAGATTAGGAAGAAAAAAAACTACACAGAAGTTTGCAGATCCAGATATGGTTTTTATTTTTGAGCTTACTTTTCTTTCGACTAAATGAGGTTTTCCTAGTATAAGTAGTTTCTTTGGCAGAATTTCTTTGATGAGTTTGCCTTGGGGAGTAATGTAGCTAATTTTTGGTTGCCCCTAGGTATAGAGTTTTTATATGGGGATTGGATTGATAGGGTGGCAGAGGTGCGCCCTTTTTGCCACTCTTATGCTCTGATTATATACATCGTCTGTATCTACAGGGAAATGTTTAAAGTTTCTTTTTCTGAATGGGCAAAATTATATTCAAGGAAAGTAAATATAGAGGAAAACAGAGAATTTTTCAAGGGAATAATAAACTGAGGGTAAGATATGCTTAGGAAAGACGTTAAAGAGAGAGCCAGCCAACTCCCCCAAGAACTATGGTGCATGCACTCCCTCACTCTCTCAGCCGATCTCAGATTGTGTTGCATGCAGGATTACAGAAGAAACAACTAGAAAACTTACTTGTTCAAGTGTATGTTGAGCAAGATCTGTTGTTGATATCATCACTCCAGCAGCGAAAGAGCCCAGTTCAAGGCTGAGGCCCAACTTATCACTACACTGAAAGACAATATATCCAAATTTATACACACACAAACACGTGCACGTTGTGTATGTATGTGCAACTGTATGATAAGGGGTGGAATAAATAAATTGTTGACAAAGTGTCCACCAAGACTTTTTGTATAATTGTCAGTGTCCACCAAGTGTCTTTTACATGATTGTCAATTCGTACCAAGATGACATAAGTAAACAACATAAAACTTTTATCACTTTATTGATGGCACGTCTAATATCCATTAGGACAAAATCAAATAAGAGTATGCCAGTTAGATGCAAGTTGCAACATATAATGCTGCTTAAGAGGTGGGAATGAAGCATACCCAAGCAACTAGCAAGCAGAAAGCCACAGAAGCCAATTGGTAAAGTTCGTTTGTCTGCACAAATTTTGGTAAAATACCACATTAAAACATAGGAGACAGCACCTATGAGGTGAACGTGATTTGGACACTTGATTAAAAACTTACCTGTGAGGATAGACGTATAATCAGCTTAAGAAACCAAGGTACACAAGTACGACATAATATTGTCAAAATGGCCAAAAATGTAATCAAAATCACCAACCTGAAAAAGTAAGTTAGAAGTGAAACAGACCACACAATTGGCAAGAGACAAAAATGTGCACTTCGATCAAATAAACATTTTTCTTTTAAAAGAGAAGTACTATGTTAGTGTCTGTATGCACCAAATTGTAGAATTGTGTTCTACTCGTGCAAAGGCAAACTTCATTCGCGATATAGAAGACCTAGAATTATTAATCTTGCAACTTCAACAAAAAATTTAATTGCCCAGTCTAAACTCAACTTATATCGTTTAACCATGAAACAAACTTATAGAAGTCGATGAGGAAAATTGTCATTCAGAGTGTGTTAATGGTAGTTCAACTCTTAAACACTAAAAATTTGTACACTTTGAGACATGGAATATGGTATATCAGCCTTATCAGGGCAACCAGAGTGAATGAAATGCAGCCAGTTGATTGTGCACGCATGCCAAAAGCCTGTAGAGTTTATACACAGATGACAGCTGTTAGATTGCTCTAAAAATCACGTCAGTATACTTTATGAGTGTATATATAAAGAAGCCTGCGTACAGTGGAAAGAGGGGCGCGTGCACATGGAGAGGACCTTTATTACCAATGTTCTAAAAGGCGCTAGGCGGGAGGTAGGCGACCGGGAGGGGCCTAGCGCCTAGGGGGCCTAGGCGGATTTTTTATTTTAAGCCAATTTTAATATTTTATCTTATATTTATCCAAACAAAACAATAATATAAAGCAAAACAATCTATAATAAAGATAATAAAGGTCTTTGCTTAAAGTTCAACCACATATCCATATTGTCAATGTCAATGTCAAAGTTCAAACACAAACATGCAACTGTTCAAAGTTCAAACATATATTTAACGTATTAGTTTTATTCATAAACAAGATTGCTATTAAAAAATAATAAAATTTCAAATTTCAAAATTTCAATTCAATATTAAAACTTAAGAAACTAAACATAAATTTAAGAATTATATTGAATTAAACTAAATATTACAAATGTATTATCATTTATATAATTTGAAGTTGGTACAAGTTCAAAAAATTACAACTATAATACAATCATCCATTTTGACTTGATCTTGTTCACTTCTTGTTGTGAACATTATGAATATAGTAAATCATTAGAAAAACAAATATATCAAGATCTGGTTTGGGTAGTTATTAAAATAAATAAAAAACTCTCCATCTAGGTCCGACCTAATTTCTTGAAGGGATTTTTTTGCCGCCTTGGGCCTAGATGAGGCACCAGGGGGCCTAGCGCTTAGGCGAAAATTTTTAGAGCACTGCTTACTACCCTAAAGATTTGACCTGAATACATAAAAGGAGCAAAACGGAGCATTCCCCCTTGAGGGGTCAACAAGGCCTTCCTCCCAAGAGAGGCCGGCCGGGTTGATCCCTCCTAAGGGGCCAGGCACTCCCCCCCCCCCTTCTTTCTTTTGGGGTCTTCTATATATATCATGTACCTCTAAGCTGCAGGTGGTTCAAGCTCTCTGAAGAACAGTGATCCAGCTCTAGACGATCCAGGCCAAAGCAGTTCAAGACGGAGGTTCCAGTTAAGAGGGGTAACTATGACACTATCATGGGTCTCAAGGCAGAAGGCTCGGGATGGGCAGGATAGCATACTTATATAATGGGATTCAGTTTCGTCTTGGATTGGTGGACCGGAAAACAGGGATAACTGGCCGGCCTTATGAGGCATGAGGAAACCTTAGAGCCCAAGTCATTTGCGTGGCATGTTACCTTTAGGTCCTACGCCTAGAAGTACATTCTCAGTACCTTCTCACAATCATTTGGGGTTCCAATCTCAGTTCATTCATTCTCCCAAGACTCACAAGAGTTCTGGCTTTCTCAGTCCTCAGAAGTTCGCCCTAGTTTCTCTCCTCTCCTAATCATCAATTTCATATCCCTATTCATTCTCACCTCTCCAGCTACAAACCATAATCCTAATTTGGCGATTTTTTCCTTGACTACACAATCAAACCATCGGTATTGCAGAACTTATATGAGTTTTGAGTTCGCAAATATAAGGAAAGCTTATCTAACTTAAGGTGTAACATATTACCCATAATGAGTACATATGGATAGCGTCATAAAATCATAAATTAGATAAAAGTTTGAGCACTTCTAGCATAGAACATATTTAATTCGAAAATACATGGTTTGCACATAGGAATGTTGTAACATAAATTTTGCATTTCACTACTGAACCACAGTTCTCTAGGGATTTCTTTACTTATGATTTTGTCATGGACATCATTTCTTGAAGAACTCTGAAAATACATGGTTTGCACATAGGAATGTTGTAACATAAATTTTGCATTTCACTACTGAATCACAGTTCTCTAGATGTCTTTACTTACAATTTTGTCATGGACATCATTCCTTGAAGAACACCAGAGGTACCGCCCAGAATCGGAAGCAAAACAAATAACAAGCCCACAGCACAATCCTGTAAAGTAAATATTGCTCAGAACTGGGAGAATAAAGTTTTTGTGAAAGTGAAGCAAGAGAAACAACTTACACATAATATCGATACTGTACTAATGCTTGAATATTGGAGATAAGGATATCCAGAAAATAGAGATAAGTAAAAATACTTACCTGCAGAATAAGGGTACCAATAGTGACCTGTCCGTGAAGAGTACTAATACTATTTCTTTCCATCAAGAACTTCAAAACCTGGGATCAAACAACATTTAACTGCCTCAGCATCATTTATAAAGAGAAAGAAGCTTTAGATTTCTGGAAGACAAATTCTGATAAGTATGTTGAAATTGGTGAAGCAGTTGCTTTATCAGAATAGGATACTCGACAGCTGTTGCTACATTTTCCCATTTTTCATCTTTGGAAAGCTTTATAATTTGAAGAAACAAAAATGTTAGGCTTCGTATGTTCCAGACTTCCAATATTGAGTAGAAGAGTTTACAGACTACTGGAACTTTGGGAGTGTTTAATGAAGCCAATAAACAGGATTTCCTAATGTAAATAAGTACAATCATAATTAAACATTAAACTAGAATATATTATCTACCCTAAACCAAACTCCACAACAAAAATGACATGGGAAGTTTGAAATGACTCAATAATTTTAACTGTCAATAGTAAACTCAGCAAATATATAAATTTTAAGTCCACACAAAGAGAGCTACCACTGCTGTTGATGACATAGACAGGAATGCGCCAACAAATATTCCCTCAGACACTTGCCCACCACATAACTGCATAAAACATGCCACCTCTCATCAAAGTTCATTGAATAATGAAAGAAAGGGATTAAAAGTAAAAGAATATCAACTTATTTGTTCATTTTGTTTTCTTTTTGTTCAAACAATAGAAGTAAAAAGAAATGGTATTCCTTTAAATG